>JANAVB010028818.1:35708400-35757895 GCA_029216955.1 Iris pallida | reverse complement strand
TATTACCATTTCTTCTTTCTCTCTCTTCATTACTCATCTTCTTCTTCCTTATTTACTTCCTTACCTACCAGAGAGAGGAGAGAGAGGTCTAGGCAAGTGCATCTTGCTTCATGAAGGAACTCCAATTTTATTACTTCATTCTCTTCCTTACTACTTTCTAAAGCACTTTAGTACTGGGCATTTTACTTTCCATGGCTAGATTCTTGTAGATCTAAGTTTATTTTATTTTTGGAATTTCTTGGGTTTTGATCTACTTAATCTTGTTATTTCTGAGTTTTGATGGTTCCATGTTGTAGAGAATTTCGTTCTACCCCATTTTGACCTATGAAAGTTCGGATTTAGGCTCCGGATGATGGAGTTACGGAGCTTGAGGACTTGGCTCTCATGGTGCTCTTCTTCTCTGAAATTTTGGAGAAGATAAACAGTGCTTGACTTGACCGCATGAATATTCATGCGGCAAGTGTTCTATCCAGCCGCATGACTGGAAGTTCTTGAGCCGCATGAGAGTCGGACTCACTTAGCCGCATAACTCGCTCAATTCCCAGCCGCATAAGTTCCGAACTCTCTCGAGCCGTATAAGGCCCGCTAGTTTCGCGAGCCGCATGGGCTCATTTCCCATCAGCCGCATGAATCTACATGGACTTAGTCGCAGGGCTGGGAACGAACTCTTCTCGAGCCGCATATGCAACTGTTCCCCCCCAGCCGTATAAGCCATCGCATTGACCCCGCCTCATGCGCCCTCACTTCTTCCGGGCCGCATGGGTTTTGCTATATGAGCCGCATGGACTTGAGTTCGCCATCAGCCGCATGAAGACCACTTTCTAATTCGAGCCGCATATGCGCTCACCTCCCTGAATCGCATAAACTCAAGCACTTGCCAGCTGCATAGGCCCTGATCCCGAGCCGCATGAGAACCCTAGACCCTGGCCGTATGGACTTCTGAGTTCGGGCCGCATAATCCCGATTAATTCTAGCCGCATGCGCCTTTGCATTTCCAGCCGCTGGTGCCCTTGTACTTCCAGTCGCATGCGCCCCCTCCTTTCCTGGCCGTATATGACTGAACGTATGACTTTCTCATGGTCCTGTGTATTATTATTTATTATTATTTGCCCATGTTTCATAACTCCTTTATTAGATATTTTACGTCCATTTTATATCCTTACGCCTTTTGTCATGAACTTGATAATCATGGATTTGTTTAATATGTTTGGAAATGATACCTGAGCATGATACTATAGTGACCCGTAGTGGTGCACTCTTGACAAAAAAAACCTGACATGACCTGATAGTGGCCCGTCGTGGCGCACTCCTGACAAGAACACTTGACATGATAACCTGACATGATTATCTCGAATAGCTGTTGCGACGGCTACCTGACATGACTTATATAAGTAACCTGGACACCGTGGGTGATTGTGCTTGTACAAATAATCCAGTCCTGTCTTGCATCATGTCTAGGAGGGGACTCCTGAGTACCACGGTCAGGAGTACCTACTGAAATGGACTAAGGTTAATGACTAGTATAATTCATTAGATATGAAGAGATGTTCCCAGTTACAGGCGATCCCGTTATCCCGGCCGCAAATATTTGGACTTGTAGCCTGCCGACGAGTAGGGCACATTTTCAGCCTACTGTCATGTGGGGCACTCTTGATTATCACTTAAAATGATTGAACTCTCTAAATTGTCACTATAATGATTGCCTGGATAACCTGGATAGCTGCAGGGCCTGTGACTACTTGGAGCATCTCATTGCATCTTGCTAGTAACTAGGATTGTGATAACCCTAGTTAGTTAATGTAGAAAGCCGTAGGCAATGATTGGCCGTGATTGATTGGATGGAGTCTAGTCCAGTATAGTATTATCTAGAAGTGATTGATTGCAAGATTGTACCAGAATGATTGAATGATTGTCACTCCAGATTGTCACTATAATGATTGTACTCTATTGTCACTCTAGCGTATTGTACTCTTCATTGTCACTTTTATCATTGTACTCTCTTTTTTTACCTTAATGGTTGTCACCTTTAGCAATAAATGATCAGAGACTAAGTTCTGTTCAGGCGAAGGGTTACAATCTTGGTCCTTGTTTGGTTTAAGTATTGTAACCTGGCTTCCGGAATAGTACCTTCGTTTTCTTTTCATATATTGTCCAGCTATGTTTTATTTAGCATGATTCTCCAGTTCTTTTATAATGCTTCGCTTAATTATGTTCTCTGATTGGGATAAGTGCATTGGTAGTGCACAAACCTCAATCTGTTTACTTATTGTTGTTTTCTTACATGTTGACTGCTAATGATTTGCTGGTTTTAGTTCCTAAGTGAAGCCTCCTTTGTGGCACTTGCTCTTTCTGGGGTCTGACCCAGCTGGTTTTGTATGGCCAGATACCGGCAGCACCAAAGGATCTCCCTGCTTTCCAGCCCGATGGTGGTCACCAGGCGTAACCAGGGCATCGAGTGGGTTTTTTTGTTCTCCCACTGTAATATTATAAATTATTCTTTTGAGGCGTTTAGCCGACGAGCAAGTGTTAGCTCGATTGTACTTACTTACTGTCTGCCTACGGGCTGTAACATGATTGACAAGCCCCGGGGGTTGATCATGTATGACTGAACTCTTGCTAGTCTTCACATTTTGTAACGACTAGCTTCATGATCATCTGGATATGTAATGTTTGGGACGCCTTACAATTATATATTTGGAGATCTGATATCTTGTGATTATTATTAGTTGGCTGAGATTGAGACAATAGGCTATTTTACGACCTTAAGAGACTGATGGATTGTAGTGAAACCCTCACATATCTAGACAGCCATGACCGTATAGCGGGGTGGATCCCATTCCGTTATACGTAGCTGGCTATGTCTGCCCCGCTCTCCAGTATTCTGGTTCTGGGGCGACACTAGTCTACCCGAAACTTGTCTGAAACATCGCCAACTACCCAATAGCTTAAATATGTTAAATAACATATTAAAACATAAGTATAGATTATTTTTTAGGAAATAAACTCCACTATTGATCATCAACTTAATCCCTAATTTATAGCCATTCTAGGTCAGTGGTTTACCCGAAAAGCTAGTATTTTGACCCCTATTTTTCTCGAACAGATCTAAAATGATAAAATAATGAAAATTAGCTGAAAAATCATATTTTTATATTAATAAACCTATATTATATTCAGTTTTGAAATTTTCCAATAATAACATAGAGTTTCTTCACAACGGTGCTAAAAATCAATGCTACCGTAACCCGATTTCTCAACAATTATATATGCAACTTCTAGAGATAAAAAAATATAGGATAAAAAGGATCAAAATCTAATTTCTAAGGCAATAAAATCATATTTCCTATATTTTTTATCATGGGATTCGAGATGGAAAAAGATAGAATCATATCGAAATCTAGAAGACTTGTGGGTGCTCCTCCTTGTCAAAGATTCTAACTTTTTTGCCTTGCTTGCTTGCTAACCCCTTCTTGATGGATTTAAAGGTGTTGGCAATGGCTCTTGAAGGTTGGATGGTGAAGATGATATTTCTAGGATTTGTTTTGAGGAGATGGATGGGTGTATGATAAAAAGAATAGATTTTTATGGAGGAGGAAGAGTTATTTGATGGAGGGGATAAAGATGATTGGTTTGGATGAGGGGGTGCTGCCAAAATTTGGAGAGGGAGAGGAGGATGGTTGGCCAAGTAGGGGGGAGGAAGAATTTAATTAAAGTTTTAGGGTTAGGGTTAGGGTAGAAATAGTTATATATGGGATTTCATAGGTTTGCATGCATGTAGTATTTTAGAAAACCTATTTAGGGGGAGTGTTGGCTGAATATTACATGGAGGGACTATTTTGGTTCAGCCATGGAGGTAGGTCCCAGTTAGTTTGTTTGGTTTATTGGTGAGTTGGCTAATTGATTGGCTAAGGATTTAAATAGGTATTTCCTAATATAGAATCAATTAGATCTATATATAAATATAAATCAAAAAATATGAACATATATAATATATTTATTAATATATTTTAATGCCCAATCATGCCTACACAAGTTTGGGTTTGCTTTCGAAGAAGTTCGAGAAGGTTTGGTGCAACCGGGTCTCCTAAAATGTCATAAAGGCTTATATAACTAATTAATTAATCAAAATATGACTTGGGCCACAACTTAAATTGTTAACATGCAAGGGACTAAAATATGACTATGCCATCCCTATCATGGCTAGTATGCTAGTCAAGGCACCCAACTACACTAGTCATGCCATACATTCTAGTCAACATGTATATCCAAACTCAACCATGGCTATGGCCCTTTTTATATAATTAAAAATAGAATTAAAAATAATTAAAATCCAATAATATATTTAATCCAATTAAATATTCTTTTAATTTAAGGGGTTTAGGGGGAGTCCTTATTCACATCCACTTCATGCATGCGACCAAGCATTGTATGTGTGTGATTGAGGACAAGTAGTCCCTAACACATTCCTGGCACATGAGATGCGCCTGAGTCATTAATGGGAGATTGGTTGTGAGACATGTCTACTTCATGCACGCAGTCAAACTGAGCGCATGGGCCTGTCATCACAATGTTTGCCCTTGGCTTGGTTCACGTGCATGAGCTGCACCCAAGTAGCAGAGGGACTTTGAGGTCTGACCCATTCTGGGTGCAGAAGCACCTGAGTCAGTCCGATACAGTTTACCATCAGCCGAGCGCACGACTACTACTGCGCGCTTCTGGCTCACCGTTGGCATAGCACGGCGAGAGTGTACGTTTCATGTTACCTTGGACTTCTTTGTACTCCACGCCTCAACTGTCATGATCTTCTTCGGGTCGACTGAGATTCCATCCCCGGTCACAATACGACCTAGGAACTCAACCCGATCAAGGAAGAACTCACACTTCGAAAGCTTGCCGTAAAGCTCTTCCTTTCTGAGAGTTTCCAAAACTACTCTCAAGTGCTCCTCATGCTCCTCTGGGGTCTTCGAATACACCAAGATGTCGTTGATGAACACCACCATAAACTTATCCAAATATTAATAAAACACCTTGTTCATCAGATTCATGAATACCGTCGAGGCATTGGTTAACCTAAATGACATCACCATGAACTCAAACTGGCCATACCGCATCCGAAAAGCTATCTTCGGATATCTTCCCTCTTTACATTCACCTGATGGTAACCTGACCTCAGATCAATTTTAGAAAATACCCTCACTCCGTTCAACTGATCGAATAGATCATCGATCCTTGGCAGCGGGTACTTGTTCTTGATCGTGAGGTTTTTAAGAGCCATGTAGTCGATACACATCCGTATCGACCCATCCTTCTTCGGCACAAAGTGTACCGGTGTACTCCACGGTGAAGAACTCGATCGAATGAAGCCCTTGTCCTGCAACTCATCCACCTGCTTCTTTAACTCTACCAGCTCGTGGTTGTTCACTCTATAGACGTGCTGAGATATCGGCTCTGCGCCTGGCACCAGATATATAGAGAACTCTACATCTCTGTCCGGAGATAACCCTCACAACTCCTCCAGAAATACATCCATAAACTCAGCTATCAATGGATATGGCACGCTCTGCTCCTCTACAAAATCTCCACAGAAGACTTTATTGTTCTGCTCCGTCTCTCGCCTGGCGAACTCGAACTCTGGCTCTCTTGCGATCTGAAAAGAACTCAGCCTCCATGATAATCTATACTGGCATGATGCCTGCTCAACCAATCTACCCTGAGTATAATATTGTAGTTCGGTAATGGCATTACGAGCAAACTCTCATCCAGCTCTTGGCCTCCTAAAATAACTCTTCGATCCTTACAAATAACCCTGACTAGGATAATACCACCCTAGTCGTGATATTGCAAGTCCTAGACAAAGATTCAGAAGCAAGATTGTGTCTAATAGTAAATGATATAGACACAAAACTATGGGAAGTACCAGAACCAAACAAAGCAAATACGGGAATGGAGTCGAGAAGAAAAGAACCTGCAATCAGATCTCCTACTGCCTCTGAATCCTCAGCTGCCATGGCGAAAGCTCACCTCTGCTGGCCTCCTCTGGCATGCTACTGGTGCTGAATGAACCTCTGTTACTAGGTCTGCAATGGCGGTCCCTTCTACTGGCCCGCCGGAGCCCTAGCTCCTGCTCCCTGAGCTATACGTTCCAAAAACTTGGGACAATCCCTCAGCCGATGCTCTGCTGAGCCACAAAATAGGCACTTGCCTAGCCTCTTCCTGCAGTCGTTCCACCCGTTCCCTGGCCTCTTACAAAAGGGGCAGATGGTGACCTGTTGCTGCCTCGGTACCTGCTGAATCTGTCTCTGCTGCTGAAGTACCTGCTGGAAAGGCGCTCGACCCTGGCCCTGATACTGCTGCAGCTACTGCTGGAAGTGGAGCCTCTTGGCTGGGCCTGCACAGCTATCGGCTCTATGTGTATCACGATGTCACGACCCGCACCCATTATAAGGACACGAGGTCATAACAGCGCCCAGCCTACGTCGTAGTGTCGGCGGTAGAATGCTGTCCTCGGTCTCAACAACATCTAACAATATAAATAAAGGTACCTGTACAGAATATACTCTCCAAGCCGAGGACAACTCAGAGGATACAACTCAATCGTAGTCTAGAGATGGATAATCAGCACAAATAAGAAAGATAGAAAATACTCCAAGAAAGATAAAATCCACAATGAAAATGAGTTAAGTGTTATTAATAGCAGACAGAAAGTATATGAAATAATACATTTCAGAATGTCTAATAAAATAGATAACAGTCTAACAATCTAGCCTAGGAACTATATTAGTCTTCTCTAAGCAAGCTGGATCCTCCTGAGGGTCCATGTCGCAGGTGTCATCTACATCAGCTACATAATAGGTAGTACAAAAGTTCTCCAAGTTTTCTGTAAAATTTTATCAACATATCCACTCAGGATTGAACGAGCACGTCTCATCTAGCAATCCTAAGTAAATGACAAAGACTATAAAGCAGTTATAGTCAGTTATATTTGATGAATCATGAAAAGTTGAGACATGTAAATGAAATAGAATCAACAGTTAAGACAAGGAAAGTAACCACAGTGAATCAGGAGAGCATGACAATGAAGACTGTAAATAAAAATACTAAACTAGAAAATATGATACGAGTCCAATCTGTAAAACATGAGACAATGTGATTCTAGTACAAGTCACTAATCCAGTGTGTTTTGAAATACTATTCTGGTCAAGTAAACGGTTAGCGAGTAAATACGGCACACCGCACGCTTGGCAAGCGTATGACGGCTATCTTTTTTGTTTACACGAGTAAATACGGCACATTGCACGCTCGGCCAAGCGACGATGGCTATCTTTCTTGTTTAGACGAGTAAATATGGCACATCGCACACTCGGCCAAGCGACGATGGCTATCTATCTTGTAAATATGGCATATCGCATGCTCAGCCAAGCGGCAATGGCTATTTTTCTTTAAAAGATGGATCTTGTTGAATACGGCACATCGGACAACGAGCCCAGCGGCGACCGCTATCTTGCTTGTAGTGATGGTTCTTGTATGATTTGAACATTTTGTACTTGTAGGTATTTCGAGTAGATGATTCTTGTGAGTGGTTCAAGTAATAGAGGCTAGACGAGTCAAATACATATGTTACGAGTGAATGAATCCAGAATACCAATACATTTTGTGACAGAGAATCAAATAAAACTATACTAGAACTGAATCATAGTAATCATCAAATAATAAAAAGAACTATCAAAGAATGTACTCGCATGTCGTCAAGAGCATTGAATGAGGATCGATGTCCAAAGTGGTGTCACACAACCTAATAAATGAGATGTACGAGTTATTTGGTGTTCTAGAGTAAGCAATGAATCTAAATATGATGTTTACATGCTGCTTGGCTTTTTCTAGGTCAATGAGTCAATTTGGTCAGCTCTTGTCAGACCTCAGCTAATTAGTTAGACCATAGTCAACTAGTCAATGGGTCCACTGAGTCAACTTGATTTCATTGGTCAATATCTAGGTCAACTATAGCTAATTGGTCAATATGCAATTATCTAGGTTCAACCTAACTTATTCTAGGTTATTTCCTACTTATCTACTTATACCATACATATATATATAATATTTATGACAAGTGATGCCCATATACTACAGGTACCAAGATATTTATATACATGTATCCCTATTCACCCAATGAGCCACATAAACATAATAATCACTACTGACACATGACTACTTCTCACTTAATTTAGTCACACTCTAAACCACTATACCAACACACTCAATCTTTCCTCTAACTCTCCCAACCTATCCCCCATGTTCGAACAGTATACCACTTGGTACTATGCTCAGGTACCAACTGATTATCAATAGGAAGTGCAACTGAACATCTATGGACTAACAAGTAGGGAACTTATATGGAACGTACCAAGGGGTGAGGACCTCTGTCAGAGAAATAGAATGTCAATAGGTTACACAACTTGACACTAATCCTAAGCTACAACTCTAGGATAAATGGGTTGGTCTGAAACATCTTCAATTGATATGTCACCTCCCCCTTACCTGCTACTGTTGTTGCCCTGTTTGCTCTTACATATGACCAATTTATGACTGAACATAGACATGGGATGAATGACCAAACAAATACAACCCTCAGGTTGCAGGTCAGGGTCTAAACAAAAGGGAGCTGATACACAAGTGCAATGAATGATCACACAAAATATAGACTGATACTAAGCTCTAGTCTAAACGAATATCATAACTGAGCTACAAAAAAGGTAAGGACTGACACCTAGATGAATAATGCAACATCAGACACTATAGATGATGGACTGAACTAAGAAATATGGGACTAAATTGATGGGTTGATACTCAAGGTAAACCATCTAACTGATACTCTAATAAACTATCTAACTGATACCCTAATAACTATCTAACTGATACTCTAATAAACCATCTAAATGGTACTCTAATAAACAATCTAAATGATACGCTAATCAATTACGAACACACCCTAGCATCCTCTCTTCTATTCTACTGGTATACTAACTAAATCCTTAACCCAGCCCATAATTGATACTCTCATTATCCCCCTCTTCACTGATACCTAACTTCTAACTGATACAAATATTAAGGACTGAACTGTAATTGAAACTCTTCTCTCCCTTCTACTGACAATAGAAATATAACCTATTGCTATTTCCCATCCCTCTAACTCGCACAATACCATAGGCACAGACACTTGCACCCATGTAGCAGATGTCTCACTTCCCTTCCCACTCTCTAGTATCTTCATATGACTCATCGAGTTGATGTCCTTTACTAAGCATGTCATCAATTGCTTGATATGCAAGATGACGTAGCCTCTCTTGTAGGACTGAATTAAAAAAGGAATTAATCAATAAGGTCTGAACCATACTAGGCAAGTGACTGAACCACAAGGAAATGGTTAAGGCTAAGGTAATCGGTTTACATTATTTATTGGACTGAATCAACTAAGTCTGAATACTGATAATAACATCCCATTACATGCTCTCAAAATCTAAGGACTGAACTCAGGAATTGAACCAAGGATGCAGGATAGGACACCTGGATCATGAGGACTGAATGAATGGCCTCTCCTCTCTACTATGGCTGCAACTGAAGGTCTGTACAGTAGAATGTATCAACTAAACAATGGATTTACAGTCCACTTATAAGCCACAAACCTTACAGCTAGGACACAGACCCACATCAATTTCCCTATATCTAACCTGTCACTGAGATGAAATGGACAAGTTGATACATTCTAACCAAATCCTAAAGTGAAATATGGAATGAACTTAATATATATAGGACTGCACATATGTGGGGATTGGGCAAATGTTTAAAGGAACAGAACATTAACACAGGTTACATGTATACTCGACTGTTATGCAAGTCCTCAAGGACTGAACTAAGCAAGTTGGATGCATGGTCCGTATTGACTGAACAATTGCTAAGGTATCTAAACCAAATGGGTGCAGGGGACAGAACCAAGTATAGATTGATTCTTCATCTGTCGAGCAGGACAGATACTAATATAAACAGGTCATATATGTTGTGATGCAGTGGTTTAACGGTGTATGCAATAATGTGAGGCTTTAGTACTAGTTTGCAGTGGATAATTTTGGGGTATTGTACAGAACATGTATGTTGTTCTGATACAAATATGCAGTAAGGGATATGGTAGGATGTATAGTGGTTAGTAAGTTGAAGGATTTACAGTGGGTGAATGCAATGCAGTATAGTATAGTGAATGAATTGGGAAATACAGTTGGATGCAACATATAAGTGCATTCATTGATGGATTTGTGAATGCAACAGCAAAGCAAAGGAGTATAGGCTAATGATGTAGTGGAAAATTTAATGTGCAGTAAAAGATATATACGACAGAGCTGTGTGTGTGTGTGTGTGTGGTGTGTGTGTGTGTGTGGGTGTGTGTGTGTGTGTGTGTGTGTGTGTGCAGATGATAACCAGGCTATCTAGGGTGATTAGATAATGATAACAACAGTTTAAAATCTAAGTTAATGGACTCAACAGGACATTCCAAGAATAGTGCACAGAACGCAGCCCGAGCCTCCCCTTGGCTAATTTAACCTACCAACATTCTCTAAATCCCATAGAACAATACACCCATCCTCTACAGTATACTAGCAACCCAAATAACTAATTACATTTGAAAATTAATCAATAAAAATCCTAAGAGATATTTCACCAAACACTTGATGTGCGTATTCAATTCTTGTGATACGCACCGCAAACGAATCCGAACTGGACCCTAAGCATGCCTACATGCTCTAAACCATTAGTATGACCTAATCTACCAATTTTACAAACCCTAGATTCTAATTTCGGGTTTCCCCAAATTTGTACCAAAATGTAATGGAAAGAACCCTCAAATAGAAAGCGGAGAGCCTCAACTCCTCTCTAATGGCTCCCTAATGCAAATGGGGTCCTAAATGAATGTAGTTACACTAATGAAATGAAATGGGAAGGGTTTAGAGAGCTCATACCAAAAGGGAGATGGATTCCCAATATAAACTCCCTAGATCTAGAATCCCTCCAAGCTTCAAGGCTCTAAATCCTCACAAATCCTCCTAAGCTAGCCAATAGAGGCTTCTCCTCTCCAAGGGGGAGGGAATGAAACAAATTTGGGTCAATTTGGAGAAAATATGGGCGTAGGAGCAATTTTAGGGAAAAGCTTCAAAATTAGGATTAGAGTTTCTAAAGGAAAGAGGAAGAAGAAGGAGTTACTCTACTTATATTTTAAGGGGAATATGTTGGCTGCCCAAAATAGGTTGGATTAGGGTTTGGGGCTTGTATGGAATGTCTATAAAGTCTCTCTCTGTGTCATGACAAGTTTATGGATTAAACCGTCTTTCCTAATTAATTGTTTAGTTAAGCCTTCTAACCAATTCTTCTAATCTAGCTAGAGACTAACTATAGTTCAATTAGGCTAGTCCTAATCATCTAGTTGGGTGGTCATGCCAGGTTGGATTGGGTCTTCTAGGATCACTAACCACCATTCTAATCTAAAGCTAACCATTACCCATATTCAAAATATAACACATACACCAAATTAATTTATTTTAGATAATTAATCAAAATATAAATTCTAGTTTTGAAAACTAACTTATCATCCCAATTATAACTTGAAAGTACAATAATAGCAATAATTAGGAAAATTCAAAAATACTCCTGTTCCAGAAAAGTGGTGGTTACAAGCCTACTCCCCTAGAAAAATTTCTTCCTCGAAATTTAAGATGGTCGTACTCCTTCTAGGTCAACCCCCAACAATCAGAGTCAAGAAAATTCTATCTAATAACATGCAAATCATGGTCCTATTGGTCGTGATTTCACAATCTCAAATAGGGTCACTACAATATCTAGCACAGCATAAAATATCCTGACAGGTACTAATAGAATCACACACAAGATGGAAAAGAAGAACAAGAAGAGACACCTGCTACCCGTCACCCGTAGTGTCGGCCTCCTCGACCATCAACGCAAAAGCCCTGCCCCTCTGGGGAATATTCCTTTGATGGTGCGGGACATGATGCTGCGCCACAGGTGGCCTAGCTCCCTATCCCTACTTCATGATACTCAAGTAACATCCATACTGATATTTCACTCCATTATACTAGGGAACCATCTATAAGGTATCTATCATGCAATCTGATAGGCATATTCGTCTATCCAGAATCATGTTACTAGAATCCTCGTTACGCTAGTAAGTATGGCTACTATAAACCATAGAGTCCGTAACTAAGGTACATACCTCTAGAATCATGGTATCTAAAATTTTTGCATTACCGCATGCTTGGCTGTGAAAACTTTAAACTCCCACAACCCAAAAATACATCCAAAATTAGACTCTCTGTCTTCGTCATGCCATCTAATATGGCTGCAAAAAACTCTAGATTCCATAATCGAGGCAACTTAGCCCATAAGATTTATCTTGGTAGAAAATTAAGTCAATAATGAACACCAAGAATCAAATTCAACAACGAACAAAGGAAAGTAGACAGAAATAGATGGAGTCAAATTTCGAGATAGTTTATAATGAGATTCTTAAGAGTCGTCCCGGGAATCTTCTTAGGAAGTCCTAACCGTGATTGAGTATCCTCTCACTATAACGCATATTCCTTATTTTTCTATCGTAGGTGCGCAGCAGTACAACTAAATCGTCGTACTACCACGTCATCACATAAATACGAATCTCGACCTGCATGGGCCACCACTAAAGACGTGTCACGACCCGCATCCGGTATAGAGGCACGAGTGCATAACAGTACCCAGCCTACGCTGTAGTGTCGACGGTAGAACGTTGTCCTAGGTCTCAACAATATCTAATACTATAAATAAAGGTACCTGTACAGAATATACTCTCGAATTGGAGGACAACTCAGAGGATACAACTCAATCACAATCTAGAGATGGATAATCAGCACGAATAAGATAGAAAACTCCAAGAAAGATACAAATCCAGAATGAAAATGAGTTAAGTGTTATCAATATCACACAGAAAGTATATAAAATAATACATCTCAAAATGGCTAATAAAACAGATAACAGTCTAACAATCTAGCCCATGAACTATAGTAGTCTCTTCTAAGCAGGCTGGATCCTCCTTAGGGTCCAGGTCGCAGGTGTCATCTACATCAGCTCCATAATAGATGGTACAAAATTCCTCCAAGTTTTCTGTAAAAATTTATCAACATATCCAGTCAGGATGGAACGAGCACATCTCATCTAGCAATTCTAAGTAAATGACAAAGACTATAAAGCAGTTATAGACAGTTATATTTGATGAATCGTGGAAAGTTGAGACATGTAAATGAAATAGAATCAGCAGTTAAGACAAGAAAAGTAACCATAGTGAATCAAGGAGTATGGCAATGAAGACTGTAAATAGAAATACTAAACTAGAACAATGTACGAGTCCAATCTGTAAAACATAAGACAATATGATTCTAGTACAAGTCACAATTCAGTATGTTTTGAAATACTGTTCTTGTCATGTAAATGGGTAGCGAGTAAATACGGCACACCGTACGCTTAGCAAGCGTGCGATGGCTATATTTCTTGTTTAGACGAGTAAATACGGCACATCGTATGCTCGACCAAGCAACGACGGCTATCTTTCTTATTTAGATGAGTAAATATGGTACATCGCATGCTCGGCCAAGCGACGACGGCTATCTTTCTTGTAAATACAGTACACCGCACGCTTGGCCAAGCGACAATGTCTATCTTTCTTGTAATGATGGTTCTTGTTGAATACGGCACATCGCACAACGTGCCCAGCGACGACGGCTATCTTGCTTGTAGTGATGGTTCTTGTATGATTTGAACATTTAGTATTTGTAGGTGTTTCAAGTAGATGGTTCTTGTGAGTGGTTCAAGTAATAGAGGCTAGACGAGTCAAATACAAGTGTTGCGAGTTAATGGATCTAGAATACCAATACGTTTTGTGACAGAGAATCAAATAGAACTATACTAGAACTGAATCACAATAATCATCAAATAAATAAAAGACTATCAAAGAATGTACTGCCTGTCGTCCAGAGTAATGAATGAAGATCAATGTCCAAAGTGGTATCACACAACCCTATAAATGAGATGTACGAGTTATTTGGTGTTCTAGAGTAAGCAATGAATCCAAATGTGATGTTTATGCTGCTAGGCTTTTTCTAGGTCAATGAGTCAATTTGGTCAGCTCAAGTCAGACCTTAGCTAATTAATCAGACCTTAGTCAACTAGTCAATGGGTCCACTGAGTCAATTTGATTTCTTTAGTCAATATCTAGGTCAACTATAGCTAATTGGTCAATATGCAATTATCTATAGTCAACCTAACATATTCTAGGTTATTTCCTACTTATCTACTTATGCCATACATATATATATAATATTTATGACAAGGGATGCCCATATATTATAGGTACCAAGATATCTATACACATGTATCCATTTTCACCCATTGAGCCACATAAACATAATAATCACTACTGACACATGACTCCCTTCTCAATGAATTTAGTCACACTCTCAACCACTGTACCCACACATTCAATATTTCCTCTAACTCTCCCTACCTATCCTCCATGTTCGAACAGTATACCACTTGGTACTATGCTCAGGTACTAACTGATTATCAATAGGAAGTGCAACCGAACATCTATGGACTAACAAGTAGGGAATTTATATGGAACATACCAAGGGGTGAGGACCTCTGTCAGAGCAAATGGAATGTCAATAGGTTACACAAGACTTGACACTAATCCTAAGCTGCAACACCAGAATAAATGGGTTGGTCCGAAACATCTTCAATTGATATGGCACCTCCCCCTTACCTGCTACTGTTGCTGCCCTGTTTACTCTTACATATGACCAATTTATGGACTGAAGTTAGACATGGGATGAACAACCAAACAAATACAACCCTCAGGTTGCAGGTCTGGGTCTAAACAAAAGGGAGCTGATGCACTCGTGCAATGAATGATCACACAAAATATAGACTGATACTAAGCTCTAGTCTAAACGAATGTCATAACTAAGCTACAAGAGGTAAGGATTGACACCTAGATGAATAATGTAACGTCTGACACTATATATGATGGACTGAACTAAGAAATATGTGGGACTGAATTAATGGGCTGATACTCAAGGTAAACTATCTAACTGATACTCTAATAAACTATCTAACTGATACCCGAATAACTATCTAACTGATACTCTAATAAACCATCTAAATAATACTCTAATAAACCATATAAATTACTCTAATCAATTATGAACACAGAACACATACCCTAGCATCCTCTCTTCTATCCTACTGGTATAACTAATCCCTTAACCCAGCGCTTAATTGATACTCTTATTATCCCCCTCGTCTTCACTGATATCTAATTTCAAATTGATACAAAATATTAAGGACTGAACTGTAATTGAAACTCTTCATTACCTTCTACTGACAATATAAATAAAATTTATTGCTATGTCCCATCCATCTAACTCACACAATGCCATAGGCACAGACACTTGCACCCATGTAGCAGATGTCTCACTTCCCTTACCACTCTATAGTATCTTCATATGACTCATCGAGTTGATGTCCTTTACTATGCATGTCCTCAATTACTCGATATGCAAGATGATGTAGCCTCTCTTGCAGTGACTGAATTAAAAAGGGAATTAATCAATAAAGTCTGAACCATACTAGGCAAGTGACTGAACCACAAGGAAATGGTTAAGGCTAAGGTAATCGGTTTATATTACTTGTTGGAATGAATCAACTAAGTCTGAAGACTGATAATAACATCCCATTACATGCTCTCAAAATATAAGGACTAAACTCAGGAATTGAACCAAGGATGCAGGATAGGACACATGGATCATGAGGACTGAATGAATGGCCTCTCCTCTCTACTATGGCTGCAATTGAAGGTCTGTACAGTAGAATGTATCAACTAAACAATGGATTTACAGTCCACTTATAAGCCACAAACCTTACAGCAAAATAGGACACAGACCCACGTCAATTTTCCTATATCTAACCTGTCACTGAGATGAAATGGACAAGTTGATACATTTTAACCAAATCCTAAAGTGAAATATGGATTGAACTTTATATATATAGGACTGTACGTATGTGGGGATTGGGTAAATATCAAAGGAACAGAACATTAACACAGGTTACATGTATACTCGACTGTTATGCAAGTCCTCAAGGACTGAACTAAGCAAGTTGGATGCATGGTCCGTATTGACTGAACAATTGCTAAGGTATCTAAACCAAATGGGTGCAGGGGATAGAACAAAGTATAGATTGATTCTTCATCTGTCGAGTAGGACAGATACTAATATAAACAGGTTATATATGTTGTGATGCAGTGGTTTAAGGGTGTCTGCAGTCATGAGAGGCTTTGGTACTAGTTTGTAGTAGATAATTTTGGGGTATTGTACCGAACATGTATGTTGTTCTGATGCAAATATGTAGTAAGGGATATGGTAGGATGTGTAGTGGTTAGTGAGTTGAAGGATTTGCAGTGGGTGAATGCAATGCACTATAGTATAGTGAATGAATTGGGAAATACAGTTGGATGCAACATGTGAGTGCATTCATTGATGGATTTGTGAATGCAACAGCAAAGCAAAGGAGTATATACTAATGATGTAGTGGATAATTTAATGTGCAGTGAAAGATATATACGACAGAGCTGTGTGTCTGTATGTGTGTGTGTGTGTATGTGTGTTTGAAGATGATAACCAAGCTATCTAGGGTGATTAGATTATGATAACAACAGTTTAAAATCCAAATTAATGGACTACACAATAGGACAGTCCAAGAACAGTGCACAGAACGCAGCCCGAGCCTCTCCTTGGCTAATTTAACCTACCAATATTCTCTAAATCCCATAGAACAATACACCCATCCTCTATAGTATATTAGCCACCCAAATAACTAATTACATTTGAAAATTAATTAATAAAAACCGTAAGAGATATTTCACCAAACGCTTGACATGTGTATCCGATATTCTCGTAATACGCACCTCAAACGAATCCGAACTTGACCCAAAGAATGCCTACATGCTCTAAACCATTAGTATGACCTATTCTACCAATTTTACAAATCCTAGATTTCTAATTTTGGGTTTCCCCAAATTTGCACCAAAGTGCAATGGAAAGAACCCTCAAATAGAAAGATGAGCCTCAACTCCTCTCTAATGGTACCCTAATGCAAATGGGGTCTTAAATGAATGTAGTTACACTAATGAAATGAAATATGAAGGGTTTAGAGAGCTCATACCAAAAGGGAGATGGATTCCCAATGTAAACTCCCTAGATCTAGAATCCTCCAAGCTTCATGGCTCCAAATCCTCCTTAGCTAGCCAATAGAGGCTTCTCCTCTCCAAAGGGAAGGAAATGAAACAAATTTGGGTCAATTTGGAGAAAATTTGGGCATAGTAGCAATTTTGGGGAAAAGCTTCAAAATTAGTGTTAGAGTTTCTAAAGGAAAGAGATAGAAGAAGGAGCTACTCTACTTACAGGCTAAGGGGAATATGTTGGTTGCCCAAAGTAGATTGGATTAGGGTTTTGGGCTTGTATGTGTCTATAAAGTCCTTCCATGTGTCATGACAAGTTTGATTAAACCTTCTTTTCTAATTAATTATTTAGTTAAGCCTTCTAACCAATTCTTCTAATCTAGCTAGAGACTAACTATAGTTCAATTAGGCTAGTCCTAATCATCTAGTTGGGTGGTCATGACAAGTTGGTTTGGGTCTTCTAGGATCACTAACCCCCATTCTAATCTAAAGCTAACCATTACCCATATTCAAAATATAACATATGCAAAAAATTAATTAATTTTAGATAATTAATCAAAATATAAATTCTAGTTTTGAAAACTAACTTATCATTCCAATTATAACTTAAAAGTACAATAATAGCAATAATTAGGAAAAGTCAAAAATACCCATATTCCAGAAAAGTGGTGGTTACACTTGACCTCTCTTCAGTTTCTGCTCTAGGTCATCCTCTGCTACCATGGCCCCCTGCCAAGATCTCCTCAAAAGTGGCATCGCAGTCGCTCTTGATCAACGACTTGACTTTCTTGACCAAGCCCATTTGGAACCTCCTAGCCTTCGCTGACTCGCTCAGGCCCTCCACAAATCTGCCCAGACAGCAGAACTCTCCAGCGTATTCCTCTACAGTTTGGTTCCCATGAACCAGGTTCTCGAACTGCATCTCCAAGGTGCCAAGAGCTGTGTCGAAAAGAACATCTCCTTGAAAAGCTTCTTGAAAGCTTCCCATACCTTTTCCTCAACACCAACTCTAGGTACCATGTCCGGGCAAGATCATGCATCTGGATACCCGCTGACTCAATCTGTATCCCATTTGGGATCTGTGCAAAACGAAAGATCTCCTCGATATGCACCATCCAGTCATCAGCATACAGGATACCCTCCATACCCCTGAAGTCTCTCGGTCGCATCTTCTGGGAATCCAAGATGTTTTCGGCCCTCGGATGCTGCATCTTGCCTCCCTATAGCTGGACAGCCACCCTCTCTACTGCTGTCATGGCAAGCTGATAGGCATTGTCTATGCCATGTCTCATATCCGTAGACTGGCGCTGCTGAGCCTCCATCATCTCTCGGAAGAAAGCGAAGAGCTGTGTTGCATCAACTGATCCCGGAGGTGGTGGCGACTGAAGTACGTCTGGAATCACCAGGGTAGGCCTCCGAGCAGGTGGAGGTGCACCCCCAAATGCTTCAGACGCTCCTACATGAGTAGGAACGAGGGGAGGTGCAGTCTCAGGGCCCTGACGAATCGGGCGAGAGGTGGCAGACCTCTCAGTAGTATCTCCTGGGCCGGAGCGATGTGATCGTGTCTCCACTATCCTGAAGACAGATCAAACAAGGAAATCAATACTGAGCAGAAGCGATATAATCAAAGGAGGATAGTTTATTTCAAATGAAGGAAATTATCAGCAAGAATATAGATGGCAGAAATTAGATAAGAATTTTTTTCCTAAATGTGATTGAGTACCTTAAAAGTTATATCCTATATCCTACTACAGGTTGTAGTGATACTCTAGTTCGAGTACCACTACGAACTGAGATGTAACCCAGAACTCTAGACCTGTATTGGCCACCACTAAAAACGTATTTCGACCCACACCCAGTATAAGGGCACGTGACCGTAAGTACGTCCAGCCAACACCGCAGTATCGACGATAGAATGTCCTAGGTCACAAACATCTACAGAATAAACGTACCTGTACAGAATATACACTCCAATCGAAGGACAACACGGAAGGTACAACTCAATCACAAATCTAAGATGGATAATAGCACGATAAGATAGATATAAAATCCTCAAAAAGAGATACAACCAGAAGGAAATAAGTCTAAGTGTTTAACAATACCAAAATCTCAACATCTGAAATAATACATCTCAAAATGACGACACAAATAAGTAAGATAAAGCCCTAGCAGTCTAGCCTAGGTAATAGGGTAGTCTCTTCAGCACAAGCAGGATCCTCTTGAGGGTCCAAGTCGCAAGTGTCATCTATACAAACTCCATAGTAGGTGGAGCAGAAATCTTCCTCGTTCTCTGTAATATTTTCAACAGGTCCAGTCAGGACGGAAGCAAAAAAAACTCTCATACAGTTCATAACATGGCAGGAAATGTAGAACAAGTAATAGAATAAAATACATAAAACACTGTAAAAAGATGTACATGAATAGTAAAAGCAGATAAATCTGAGTACATGAAGGTCGTATAGAAAATAAGAACTGAAAGTGAATATAAGTGATTTATAGAACAAGATGGTTATGTAATCGGTTTAGGTTGCACATGCCTAAGTTAACAAAGTTGTACATGACAAAACTACTTAGGAGTTGATCACATAACCACTTTTACTCACCCCTACCCCAATCAATACACAAGGATCTAGTAAAGTTATGTTACATACATGAGGTTTGGTTATACATAAAGCACATGTGAACATGAGAGTACATGAGAGCACATGAGTGTACATAAATAACATGAGTACGAGAAATACATGATGTACGTAAAAAGTACGTGACATGAAGTATCCGATGCACTCAATGAGGGGATAGCATCTCATAAAAAGATCAATATAGTACCAATCCATGATAACAATGTAACAGCATCAAGTAAAGTAGTCTAGAGCAAGAATATAAGTCCTATCAAGAATGAAACGATCAGAGCATGTACTCGCCTGATATCCTGAGTGACTGATTTGAACAGATGTCCGAACCGGAGTAACTGAGTCATATTTAGAGCAACACAGGTTACAATATATTTAATATATGATAATTAAAGTTTACAATACAATCTACATGATTCTATGTCATTCTAGGTCAAAGTCAACTCTTGGTTAACTCTGGTCAACCTTCTAGTCAAACTAGGTCAACATCTAAGCTAACTTGGTCAACAGGCTAGGGTTTGGTCAAACTCTAGTCAACAAGCTCAACTAGGCCTATCGGGCCAATATTGGTCAATTTTTAGGTCAATCTATAGGTATCACAACCATATGTTAAAGATTACTAAGTTACCAAATCACTTTAACATATATACACATAGTATATATGTAAAGGCAAGCTAACCTATAACATATGTCTACACATGTAACACCCATATTCTGAATACGTGTTTTGTCAAGCTTGCATGCATTTCAGACCTGTATTTATTTCTTGAATTTTGGCATGTACTTGTAATTGGCTTGACTTACAGATTTTGGTTCTTGTAATTGGGTTTTACCTGGCTTGGTGGTTTAGTTTGGTTTGGTTTGGTTTAGTTTGGTTTAATATGCATGGAACACCTTAGCCTATGTTCAACCCTCATTCCACCACAACCCACCATCTTTATTATCCCCACCTAACACTCTCTCTCCTCATTACTTCCCTCCATTAATTTCTTCTTCTTTTTTCTCCTTCCTCCACCAACACCATAGGCAAGTGCACCTTACCACCACATAAGAACCACATTTTATTTGTTCATTAGCTAGATTAGGCCATGGTGATCAACATTAGTGCTTGATATTTTATTTTGGAGTCTCCATTGTTCTAGATCTAGGTTTTAACTATTTTTGGATTTACATGGTTTTGATCTATTTTGGTTAGATGTTTGTGGGTTTTGATACTTCCATGTGGAAGAGAATTCAATTTTACTCAAGTTAGACCTTTGAAAATCTAGATTTGGTTTTAATTTGACCAAGATATGAAGATTTGAACTTGGTGTTCTTGAAGAATTCCTCTCGGCCTGGAGTAAAAGACTCCAGCCTCCGCTCTTTAGCGCAGTACTGGACTGCGCATCCCCTCTCGGCCTGCGCTCTTTAGCGCAGCGCCGACCGTGCTGATTGCCCCTTGACGAATTGCACTCAGCCCCATACGCCAACCATTCCTGCGAACTTCCCCCCCTGCGCAGTTCACTCCTGCGCAGTCTGCTCATGCGCACTTTTCCCCCTGCGCAGTTGGCTCCTCGCGTAATCTAACCCTGCGCGTTTGGACCCTGTGCACTTCTCTCCTGCGCAGTTCAACCCTGCGCCATCCATTCCTGCGCCATCCATCCCTACGACATCCATTCCTGCGCCAACCATTCCAGCGCCAACCACCCATGGCGCACTTGACTCCTGCACAACCCGACCCCAGGGACCCATGCGCAATCTGTCCAATCATGGAGATTTGGTTTTATTTTTCCTTAAGCTTGGCTCTTTTTTAGCCCTGTATATTGATATTTTATTAGATATTTACGTCCATTTTATCCTTACGCCTTTTGTCATGAACTTGATTTTACTTAATATGTTTGGAATGACTATTGTACATGGCATGGTATGACAAGGAACTAGCATAACACTAGTGACCCGTAGTGGTACACTCCTGACATGACCAACCTGACATGATAGTGGCCCGTTGTGGCTCACTCCTGACAAGTACCCTGACATGATTTATCTTGATGATGTTGCGACGGCTAACTTGACTCGTATAATAAACTTGACACCGTGGGTGTTCCTGCTTGCTTGCTTGTGCAATCCACTTGTCTTGTCTTGCATCATGTCTAGGACGTGACTCCCTAGTTCCCACGGTCAGGGATTCATACTGAATATGGATTTGGCTAATGACTAGATCAAACTATAGTTCATGGAGAATTTCTAGTCACAGGCAATCTCGTTATCTGGGCGCTCTTAATTGGACTTGTAGCTTGCCGACGAGTAGAGCACATTTCCAGCACACTGTCATATGTTGCACCTTCTAAGTCACCTAAGGGTATATCGTCTCCCGGGCGATGTACCCAACCATACACTCAACCCGCGGAAGGATAACTGGATGGTCTGCAGGGCTTGGGACTGGAAAATTCTCACTTGCATCTTGTTAGTAATTAGGCTTGTGATAACCCTAGTTAGTTAAAGTAGTAAGTCGTAGTATTTTGCTTGGCCGCTTGTGAATGGATGATGTATAGCCCTGTCTAAGCCTTGTCTAGTTACTGTACCCTGGTACTCCTGAGCATGATTGTTTTACTTGTTGTAACAATAAATGGATAGGGACAAGTGCTATTCAGGCGAAGGGTTACAACCCCGGTCCTCGTTTGGTTTACGGGTTGTAATCTGGCTCCCGGAGTAGTCTCGTACCCCTAGTCGTTTATTGTCCGACTGTACTTTTATTACTTGTACTTTACTTCCACTTTCTTATGTTCTGATATGCTGCTTTTGTTCTTATTTCGTGGCCTCCTTTGTGGTACTTGCTCTTTCTGGGATTTGACCCAGCTGATTTTGTGTGGCCAAATTTCGGAGCAGCACCCGAGGATCTACCGAACCTCCAACCCGATGGTGGCGACTAGAAGGAACCCGGGCTACGAGTGGATTTTCCATTTTGTTTTTGCTCACTCTATTGTAAAATTATTCTTTTGAGCCGTTTAGCCGACAAGCACATGTTAGCTCGATGCACATTTACTTATTGTCTGCCTACGGGCTGTAAACATGATTAACAAATCCTAGGGTTGATCATGTATGACTTAACTCTTGTTAGTCCTAGCATTTTGTACGACTAGCTTCATGATCAGCTGATATGTAATATCTGGGACGCCTTTTATTATATATTTGATGGTCAAACATCTTGTAACTATATTACTTGCTTGAGATTGAGACAGTAGGCTCGACCTTAAGAGACCGTTGGCTTGTAGTAAACCCTCATATCTAGACAGCCATGACCGTATAGTTGAGATGTATTCTATTTCAATATACGTAGCTGGCTATGTTCGCCCCCGCTCTCCAGTATTCTGGTTCTGGGGCGTGACATAGTTTAAGTGGTGGCCCATGCAGGTCTTGTCAATCAAGAAATATGAGGGTTTACCGATAGATGTCTCAATCATTACTCGTCCTTGATCTCCATTCATATCATCTGCATCTCTGGAATCTTGACCTGATCACATGCTTGTATCATTGATCTGTCCTGGTCCTTCCTTATTGTTTTTCCTGTCATCTTCTTCAGCGGCACTGTACCTGACCCCGCCGATCAGCAAGGTGGAGCACTTCATGTGGACTAGCAACCAGGAGATCAAGCCCAACACTCCGGAGTAGCATTCAGAGTTGTGCCTACTGGAGGAGAGCCCCCAGTTCAGCCCGTTCAGCCTGCCGAGCTGGATGATGGCACTTTGGTTGGTCTCATCAGGACCTTGATAACTTCCCAGGATCGTCGAGGAGACGCCTTGCACCAGGTAGTGGCAGATGCTTTGACCAGAGGCAGTCATCCAGGGAACAGCGCGGCCAACAGCTTCAAGCGCTTGAACCCTCCATTCTTCGACGGCAGCGAAGATGCGATTGCCGCGGACGCTTGGCTTCAGGATACCGAGGTGATTCTGGAAGCAGCTAGAACGCCTGAGAATGAGAAGGTGGCGGTGGTACGCCTGTAGTTGTTGGACTTGGCTCGCAGTTGGTGGGCAGCGCAGGCCATGGGATTAGTGGCACCCATTTCTTGGACAGTGTTTAGAGAAAGATTCCAGACGAAGTATTTCGATGTTGTGGCTCGGTACGACCTGCAGACCAGATTTACCAACTTGAAGCAAGGAGGCAGAACAATCGACAGTTATGCATCTGAGTTTTCTAGGCTCAGTAGGTTTGCCCCACCTTGGTGGCGACCTAGTTTGATAGGGCCCAACGGTTCCAGCAGGGACTGCATTGGAGATCATGTTGGCAGTCGAGCAGTTCAGCACCAGACATTCGATGCAGTTTTGAGAGCAGCTAGGGGCATGAGTATACCTCCCAGAGGATCGTGGATAGGACCGGAAGTAGGAAGCGATCCCACAGTCAGATGCACCAGTCATCAGCTCCAACCCCGGCAGCTAGGAGTTTGACTATTGGAACTCCGAGGCGGGTGGCCTCAGTGACGTCGGTTCAACATTCAACCCCGACGTACCCGCAGCAGCAGAAGTAGAAGCAGACTTCCGCGATGGGATGTTCATTACGGGAAGCTGGGCCATGTGGTGGCAGATTGTCGTAGGGCGCAAGGATTGTGCCTAGTTTGTGGAGCGACAGATCACAAGATAGGAGCTTGCCCAAATAGGGGTAGTTCATCCTCTTCCAACCTAACCAGTCCATCGGTTAGGGGACCAGCACCTGTCAGCAGCAGCAGTACCCGAGGCCATTGTTGCCTCAGGCCCAGGCATTTTATCAGCAGAATCAGCAGCAGTATGCCCAAGTGCAGAGCAGGCAGAGAGGTTTCCAGCAGAGGGGACCCGCAGCTAGAGGTCAGGCCATGATGATGGCTTTGGAAGAAGAAGAAGTTACACCAGGTGAGGTAGTGGCAGGTACTATTCTCGTCAACTCCTTTCCAGCTTCAGTATTATTTGATTCTGGTGCATTGCATTCATTCATGTCTGCACGATTCGCGACACGGATAGGATTGGAGCCCGAGTCATTATCAGTGAGGCTCAATATACTTACTGGTAATGGTCTTGTGGGAGTAGATCGAGTGTTTTCTTCGTGTCGGATTGTAGTTAGCTGTAGAGAGTTCCCCGCTAGATTTATAGAGTTCTCTATGGCAGACTATGATGTAGTCTTAGGCATGGATTGGTTGAGGAACCAGTATTCTAGGATAGACTGCCATGTTGGCAGGGTTATCTTTAGTATTCCAGGCGAGCCAGAGTTTTCATTTTCCAGAGGCGCGGTGGAGCCCTCCTCCCTGTTTTGGATGGCAGTAGCAGCAGTGCAGTTGCCCCGGATAGTTGAAGAGTTTCCAGATGTGTTCCCAGAAGAACTTCCAGGGATGCCGCCAGAGCGGGAGATTGAGTTCACTATAGACTTAATCCCCGGAACAGCACCAGTATCAGAGCGAGTCTATAGAATGGCGCCTCCAGAGTTGGAGATTTTGTACAAGATGATTGAAGAACTCAGGACCAAGGGATTCATTCGTGCAAGTGGATCGCCTTGGGGAGCCCCGATGCTTCTTGTGAAAAAGAAGGATGGTACGTCCAGGTTATGTGTAGATTATCGTCCCTTGAACTCAGTGACAATCAAGAACAGATACCCTCTCCCGAGGATAGATGACTTGTTTGATCAACTCAAAGGGGCTTCAGTGTTCTCGAAGATAGACTTGCGGTCAGGATACCATCAGATCTGAGTCAGAGAGCAGGACATCCCGAAGACAGCGTTTAGATCGAGATATGGGCATTGGGAGTTCCTTGTTATACCCTTTGGAGCGACCAATGCGCCGTCCGTATTCATGGACCTCATGAATCGCATTTTTATGTCTTAATTGGATCAGTTCGTGATCGTGTTCCTAGATTATATCCTGGTCTACAGCAAGAGCGAAACAGAGCATGAGCAACATCTCAGAATCGTCCTTCAGACGCTTAGAGAGCATCAGTTGTACGCCAAGTTCAGTAAATGCGAGTTCTGGCTCGATCGTATTTCGTACTTGGGTCACATCATTACCCGAGGAGGAGTGGAAGTAGATCCCCAGAAGATTGTGGCTATCGAGTCATGGCCAGTACCCAGCTCAGTGGCAGAAGTTCGCAGCTTCCTTGGATTGGCCGGCTACTATCGGCGATTCATTTCAGATTTTGCAAGGATTTCAGCGCCGATGACCTAGTTGACGCGCAAGGATGTGCAGTTCGCTTGGACAGCGGAGTGTCAGGAATCATTTAAGAAGTTGAAGCGAGGCTTGATAACGGCTCCCATTCTTACACTTCCAGATGGGACCGGAGGATTCACAGTTTATTACGACGCTTCAGGCAGAGGATTGGGATGTGTCTTGATGCAGCATGGGAAGGTGATATCTTATGCATCACGCCAACTTTGTGACCATGAGAAGAGTTACCCGACCCACGACTTGGAGCTAGCAGTAGTAGTGTTTGCACTTAAGTTGTGGAGGCACTACTTGTACGGAGATAGAGTGGAGATATTTACTGATCATAAGAGCCTGAAGTATGTTTTCACCCAGAAGGACCTTAATATGCGGCAGAGAAGATGGCTTGAGCTATTGGTGGACTATGATATGGATTTACAGTATCACCCAGGGAAGGCCAACGTAGTAGCAGATGCGTTGAGCAGGAGAGCCGGAGTTTATTTCCTAACGGCGCAACCAGAGTTATTGGCAGATTTTCAGAAGATGGGAATTGAAGTGGTTCTTCCTTCCAACGTGGCATTGATGGCCAGTCTACAGGTTCAGTCCAGCATAGTTGAGAGGATCCGAGTGGCGTAGTCTACAGATTCCAAGCTTTAGCGGCTCAGAGCAGAGTGTGAGGCAGAAAGAAGGCCAGAGTTGTACATTCATAAGATGGTACACTTCGGCACGGCACTCGTCTTTGTGTACCCAGTAGAGATATCAGACAGAAGTCATGACAGAAGCTCACAGTTCGCAGTATTCTATTCATTCCGGTGGCACGAAGATGTACCGATATCCGTCAGCACTTCTGGTGGAATGGCATGAAGAGGGAGATATCCCAGTTTGTCTCTCGGTGTTTGGTTTGCCAGTAGGTTAAAGCTGAACATCAGAGGCCCGCTGGACTTCTTCAGCCCTTGCCGATTCCAGAATGGAAGTGGGAGCATGTGACCATGGATTTTGTGACTGGATTGCCTAGATCCCCAGCTGGTCGAGATGCTATTTGGGTTATAGTTGACCGGCTCACGAAGGTGGCTCATTTTCTTCCATTCAGAGTTGGGCAGTCTACGGCTCAGCTAGCAGAGATGTACCTCAGACAGGTTGTCACGCTTCACGGAGTGCCCGTCAGTATCACCTCGGACCGAGATTCAAGGTTTACATCGAACTTTTGGCGTAGCTTGCAAGAGAGTTTGGGAACTCGTCTCCAGTTCAGTTCAGCATATCATCCGCAGACAGATGGTCAGTCAGAACGCACAATCCAGACTCTTGAAGACATGCTGAGATCTTGTATGCTCGACTTCGGTGGTTCATGGGAAGATCACCTGCATCTTGTAGAATTCTCGTACAACAATAGTTTCCAGACCAGTATCCAGATGGCTCCGTTCGAGGCTCTGTATGGCAGGAAGTGCAGATCCCCGCTAGCATGGGATGATGTTGGAGAGAGGCAGATGCTTGGTCCAGAGTTGATTGCCCAGACAGTTGAAGTGGTCAGAAGGATCAAGATCGTCTTCGAGTTTTCTAAGACCGCCAGCGGCATTGGGATGATGCCCATCGACGTCCCTTAGAGTTTGCTATCGGCGACCATGTATTCCTTAGGATCTCGTCTAACCACGGCGTCATTCGTTTTGGCGTGCGGGGAAAGCTTAGTCCTAGGTATATAGGGCCGTTCGATATCCTGGAGCGAGTAGGAGATGTATCCTATCGTCTTGCTCTTCCGCCGTCGCTAAGTGAGGTGCATGATGTATTCCATGTATCCCAATTACGACGGTACGTCCCGGACCCGAGCCATATCCTAGACCATTCGAAATTGGTTGTTGGTACCAACCTTTCGTATGAGGATAGGCCCGTGTCTATATTGAACCGGAGAGAGAAGATACTCAAGAACAAGACTATTAGTTTAGTCCGTGTTGCTTGGGGTCATCACTCTCTAGGTGAGTCGACGTGGGAGCGTGAAGATGATATCCGATCACGATATCCCTACCTGTTTGACTCGTAAGGTATAATGTCTTCCTTATGCCTTATGTTTTTCATCCCTTGCTTGCATGTATGATTGTCTGATTGCTTGCCTGGTTTAGCTTGCCTGTGATTAATATAGCTTGCCCTCTCTCTAACCTCTTAACTAAATTCCGAAGACGAATTCTTTTAAGGTGGGTAGAGTTGTAACAGTTGTAACACCCATATTCTGAATACGTGTTTTGTCAAGCTTGCATGTATTTCAGACCTGTATTTATTTTCTGAATTTTGGCATGTACTTGTAATTGGCTTGACTTGCAGATTTTGGTTCTTGTAATTGGGTTTTACCTGGCTTAGTTTATTTTGTGGAGGAGAATTGGTTTAGTTTAGTTTGGTTTAGTTTGGTTTAATATGCATGGAACACCTTAGCCTATGTTCAACCCTCATTCCACCACAACCCACCCTCTTTATTATCCCCACCTAACACTCTCTCTCCTCATTACTTCCCTCCATTAATTTCTTCTTCTTCCTCCTTCCTCCACCAACACCACAGGCAAGTGCACCTTGCCACCACATGAGAACCACATTTTATTTGTTCATTAGCTAGATTAGGCCATGGTGATCAACATTAGTGCTTGACATTTTGTGATTTGGAGTCTCCATTGTTCTAGATCTAGGTTTTAACTATTTTCGGATTTACATGGTTTTGATCTATTTTGGTTGGATTTTTGTGAGTTTTGATGCTTCCATGTGGAAGAGAATTCAATTTTACTCAAGTTAGACCTTTGAAAATCTAGATTTGGTTTTGATTTGACCAAGATATGAAGATTTGAACTTGGTGTTCTTGAAGAATTCCTCTCGGCCTGGAGTAGAAGACTGCAGCCTGCGCTCTTTAGCGCAGTGCTGGACTGCACATCCTCTCTCGGCCTGCGCTCTTTAGCGCAGCGTCGACCGCGCTGATTGCCACTTGGCGAACTGCGCTCAGCCCCATGCGCCAACCATTCCTGTGCACTTTCCCCCTGTGCAGTTCACTCCTGCCAGTTTGCTCATGCGCACTTCCCCCCTGCGCAGTTCACTCCTGCGCAGTTGGCTCCCCGCGCAATCTAACCCTGCACGTTTGGACCCTGCGCACTTTCCCCCTGCGCAGTTCAACCCTGCGCCATCCATTCTTGCGCCATCCATCCCTGCGCCATCCATTCCTGCGCCAACCATTCCTGCGCCAACCACCCCTGGCGCACTTGACTCCTGCATAACCCGACCCCAGGGACCCTTGCGCAATCTGTCCAATCATGGAGATTTGGTTTTATTTTTCCTTAAGCTTGGCTCTTCTTTAGCCCTGTATATTGATATTTTATAAGATATTTTACGCCCATTTATATCCTTATGCCTTTTGTCATGAACTTGATTTTACTTAATATGTTTGGAATGACTATTGTACATGGCATGGTATGACAAGAACTATCATAACACGACAGTGACCCGTAGTGGTGCACTCCTAACATGACCAACCTGACATGATAGTGGCCCGTCGTGGCGCACTTCTGACAAGTACCCTGACATGATTTATCTTGATGATGTTGCGACGGCTAACTTGACTAGTATAATCAACTTGACACCGTGGGTGTTCCTGCTTGCTTGCTTGTGCAATCCACTTGTCTTGTCTTGCATCATGTCTAGGACGTGACTCCCTGGTTCCCACGGTCAGGGATTCATACTGAATATGGATTAGGCTAATGACTAGATCAAACTATAGTTCATGGAGAATTTCCAGTCACAGGCAATCTCGTTATCTGGGCGCTCTTAATTGGACTTATAGCTTGCCGACGAGTAGAGCACATTTCCAGCACACTGTCATGTGTTGCACCCTCTAAGTCACCTAAGGGTATATCGTCTTCCGGACGATGTACCCAACCATACTCTCAACCCGCGGAAGGATAACTGGATGGTCTGCAGGGCTTGGGACTGGGAAATTCTCACTTGCATCTTGTTAGTAATTAGGCTTGTGATAACCCTAGTTAGTTAAAGTAGTAAGCCGTAGTATTTTGCTTGGCCGCTTGTGAATGGATGATGTCTAGCCCTGTCAAGTCTTGTCTAGTTACTGTACCCTGGTACTCCTGAGCATGATTGTTTTACTTGTTGTAACAATAAATGGATAGGGACAAGTGCTATTCAGGCGAAGGGTTACAACCCCGGTCCTCGTTTGGTTTACGGGTTGTAATCTGGCTCCCGGAGTAGTCTCGTACCCCTAGTCATTTATTGTCCGGCTGTACTTTTATTACTTGTACTTTTCTTCCAATTTCTTATGTTCTGATATGCTGGTTTTGTTCTTATTTCGTGGCCTCCTTTGTGGCACTTGCTCTTTCTGGGGTTTGACCCAGCTGGTTTTGTGTGGCCAGATTTCGGAGCAGCACCCGAGGATCTACTGAACCTCTAGCCCGATGGTGGCGACTAGAAGGAATCCAGGCTACGAGTGGGTTTTCCATTTTGTTTCGCTCACTCTATTGTAAAATTATTCTTTTGACGCGTTTAGCCGACGAGCACCTGTTAGCTCGATGCACATTTACTTATTGTCTGCCTACGGGCTGTATACATGATTAACAAATCCTAGGGTTGATCATGTATGACTTAACTCTTGCTAGTCCTAGCATTTTGTACGACTAGCTTCATGATCAGCTGATATGTAATATCGGGGACGCCTTTTATTGTATATTTGATGGTCAAACATCTTGTAACTGTATTACTTGCTTGAGATTGAGACAGTAGGCTCGACCTTAAGAGACCGTTGGCTTGTAGTAAACCCTCATATCTAGACAGCCGTGACCGTATAGTTGAGATGTATTCTATTTCAATATACGTAGCTGGCTATGTTCGCCCCCGCTCTCCAGTATTCTGGTTCTGGGGCGTGACAATACATATACATATCCTCCCAATACATAACATATATACATAGGCCTAACCTATATACCTTATACATATATATCTCAAGCTCACAAATACCATATATAGATATGAAGGTAACCCCAATATACCTCATCCCAGAGATACATAGCCTATAACAAACATCTAAGAAAACTAAGATACCAACAAGCTCAACTAATATATCTATGTATCACTTATAAGCCAACCCACACATCTATATATAAAAAAATATAAAATATATATATATATATTATATAAAATTATATATATATATATATATATATATTATATATATATATATATATATATATATATATATATAACATATATATATATATAACATATACTATAATATAACATATACATATATATAAAAATATATATATATAACATAACATATATATCTCTGGAAAACTGGGTTCAAACCCAACTCAAAAACTGAACTAAAACCCACACCAAACCTGGATAACATCAGACATATATATGTATATACACATCAACATCAAACATTATACATGTCCCAAATAACTAAACCCAAATACAACATATCAAACTGACATGAAGGAGGGAATCTGAAGTGTGCTGTTAGTAAGGTTAGATGTCAAGTGCAGACAGGTATCAGAGAATCAAGTGTATGTGAAGGTGTCGAGTATGTATCAAAGAATGTGTGGTGTCCAAGAATTTGTGTCAAAATAGTGAATGTGTGCATACTATCAGAACATTGTATCAGAACCTGGACAGGGTGTCGAATGGCCATAACATAGTATAAACTCGAGTGTCAAACTGTGTCCACTACAAGAATAAAGGCTTTTCTTGACGGTGATTCCCCGTCAAGAAATGGGTATCTTGACGGTTGCGGATCCGTCAAGTAGGCCAGAGTCAGAAAAGTCCCCCCTTTTCTTGACGGTCGCTGGCAGGACTTTTCTTGACGGTTTTTTGCCGTCATATGAAGTGATATTCTTGACTGTTTTTAGCCATCAAGATAGCAGTTTTTAGAAACCGTCAATGTAGACAAAACCTTTTCTTGACTCCGGCCTAGATGACGGCTATTAGCCATAAAGAAAAGCATTTATTTACAGGCTATTATGTAGCATGATTTGAATTAAAATTGATATTTGAAAAACCGTCAAGAGAAGCTTGCCTAAATGCAGTCAAGAGAAGCTTACCAAAATTCAGTCAAGAATTATATAATATTAATCAAACACACATAATATCAATCCAGAAGTTACACATACATCAAATTACTATAAAACCCAATTTTCATATTAACAAACTGTATTGTTCATACACCAAAAAAATTTCAATACACATCCCACCACAAACATCCATCACTTGTCCAACCACAACATAATCCAACCAGTACACATATCCCACATATGTAGTTTCCATACCACTTAAACATCCAAACCACAAAACATAATCCAACCACATTTGATAATCATACAAATAAAACCAAAAAAGTAGCAAACCAGATCGGAGCACATCCCTCCTATATCCACAGCATTCCCCTATTCACAGCATGCTTGCACCTTCATTTTTTAGCTAGTTCCTCAGAGAACAATAACACAAATTATCAATATACAATTCTTATATAGATATTGAACTCACTATTACAGAATTATCAATACAGATTGATTTTATTGCTGCACACACAAATATGGGCTATACACACACAGAGAAGTAATTCCCTAACTCTCATACCTATTATATAGACTATCTACTTTATATTTCCAAAACTAGTACTCAAGGACAACACATACCCAGTAAATAACCTACTCTGCTGCCATAAGGCACTGGTCAGGTGCTCCTGTTAGCCCTAGTGCCTATGCAGGGGCTCAATTCCCCTACTACAAAATGGCCAAGGCTAAACCATGCCAATCCAAGGCTAGGCAATACAAAGTGTCTACATGCCTGTCCCTAGTGCACAGGCACTGGCCTGCTACTGCTAAAGTTAATCCCTAAACCTCCTAGACTGATCAATACAAGAAATTCTTACTGATACCAAGGGAATGGGAATGAACCCAACCAAAGTCTAATACCAAAGGGTATAAGGACTGTTCAGTTCATATTGCAAACAAAGAAAGATATGTAACAAGCCACCCATGAATTGAACCAAGATAATCATGTAAGGACTGAATTAAAAGCCAAGGTAACCCCTCAAACTCAAGCCTATCCTATCTTTTATATCCTAGACTGAACCCAAACAAAAAGACTGAACTAAGGGAGAGGCTGAACTAAGGATGAACTGAATGCATATAATATGCAGGAGAGAACTTATATATGGTTAGACAAGTTTATTTGGGACTGGAATACATATACAACTAATCAAATATACAATTTAGACAGAACACGTACAACGAGGTTATAGATAGGGCATGTGAGTAGGTATCATATCATCTATCTTATAGCAGATAGCTCATTGATATCCTTATTGCCCCCAACCAGTAGCAGTAGTACACGTACAACGAGGTTAAGGACCAGAGGTGCGAATGCATGTGTGTATAGGGAATATCATGGTATAGTAAAATACTAGGTAAGAACCAAGTAGCTTGTATCTGTTTATGTTATTTGCTAATGTGCTCCTTTCAATTAGCTTATTTTATCATCTCACTTTTGTTCTCTATGCAAAAAAGAGAGGCAATGATGATGATCTATAATGTATTCCTTTTAGTATAATGGATAGACCCTTTTATATTGTCCATCTCACGTTCCATATTTTCGATGGCATGGTAACAATGTTGTAGGCCAAACTTATATCAGAGATAGGTAAGATAGAGGGGGGAACTCAGGTGTTGACTAAACTGATACAAGTTTCTATATCAGTTGACACCACCATTGATTAAAGGAGCAGCAATGCATGTTTCAAAAACAAGAGTGCGTGTGTATGTGAGGCAGTCCAAATAAATAGAAAAGGTAAAGATTGTTTCAGTCGCACGCAAGAAACTGTATCGACATCGAAGGGGACATGACAGCCAAGAAAGTTGTAGGTAAATAGCAAATAAATTCAATTTTGGGGATTATGATGACCATAGTGTAACAGAGGTTAGTATTCAATTAAAACTGAACCCAGAAGCATAGATGATACTTCCAGGTATGAAATTAGGTTGGTAGCATATTATAAGGAAGAGGTATCAGTTGGTATGAACTAGTATCCAACTCCTCTGCTCTGGTTTCAAAGAGGAGTTGTAAAGTGAAGGCCAATTTTGGTTTCCTCTCTAAATTGAAAGCCTAATATAGATGTTAATCATATATCCTATTTACAGAAGGCTCTATACTATCATACATTAACCTCACAACAAGTAGCTGTGGTTGAATAACTATTATGTATGAGTGGATCATGAAAGGACTCATGAAGAGTCTCGCCTTACCGATCAAACAACTAATACCCTATATTTTGTACGAGTTGTATAGGCAAAAGCCACTACCCAGGCCTAGATAACAAGAAAGAAGGCACATTTCACAGTTAGGAAACAACTGATACCCTACATCCTGCTCTAGTTTCAAAGACAACCTCAAAGTTCAGTTGTCATGGTCAGTAACATAGGAAAATGAATTAACAACTCTTGTAAGTAAATTGGCAACATTTATATGGCTGTTTCTTCTGTTTGTGAATTTAGTACTCTTTATGATATGGAGATGTCCCTATGTTAGGTTTGCAAGCATGTACAACCTCAAAGATAAAAGTAGCAAAAAACATATATAAAATTATTAAAATATTGCGGATTGATCTCCTTCAACTTGATTGTTTCCACCAAATCGTAATGCTATCTGAAAGTGTTTTTTTCTGCCCACCATGGTTGCCTGGTTGAAACATGAGATGGAGAAGAAACTAGCATTAATCTCAATTTTGGTATGGACACTGAGATTACAGATTATTTAAATATGACCAAGTAAATTATATAGCTTAAGCAACAACACTATATGTAATCAACAAATTGCTTACAAACTATTCTGGACCTATCTATCATGGGTTGGTGAACCTATGTTTTTTTTCTTTTTGTTCACACCTTGGCTAAAATTGTCCATGTCCCTCTGTCTCAACTCAAGTGGAAACCAAAGTCCTTCTCATACAGAAACATGAAGCACATGTTTTCAGTGTCAAATACAAAGGCCAATCTGCAATTACTATGTCAATACAAAGAAGAAAACAACAACTAGTGACAAATCAACCGAGAAGTTCCATAATTAACAACTGCATTTGCCATTCAAGTTTATCATATATAAATCTCGATTCACTTACATGGTTTACATAAAGTAAGGAATCCAAAGAACAAAACCCCAACACAGCAAAACCCCAATTCTACTCACACGACATTGATTAATGACCATTCCTTCCCTTCAGCCAAATCTTACTTATATATTGATCAGCTCCTAACATAGCCAAATGAAAGTAATCAACCAACTACTACGTTGTCTCAGAATATCCTCCAAAAATTTCACTTACAAGAAAAACTGAGCCAACAATCAGCTACTTAATTATCAAAGTGATCATTTGCTCTCCGAGTTAGTACCAAAAGAACAAAACCAAAATTATGACGAGTGCAGTTTAGCTCTCGACTCCTTAGTGTAGCAGCGCCTATAGAACAACTTACGACTTTCCACTTATCAGGTGTAGAATAAAACTTGCTCTTAGGCCAACATTTACCCAAACACTAGATAGGGAACGTTATAGCATGTCATGGTGGCTAGTGCTACATGGTGAATCCGTTCATGATGGTCCCGCTGCTGCTATGAATGACATTTGAAACTATCAGACAATACAATAACAAGTACATTTTTGTTGACAAAACTCAAATATCACAGACTATCAGAGAAGAAGATGTGAACCAAATGTTACGAAAACTAACCCAAGGCAAAGTATCTGGCTGCGGCTTCTTCTCTCCTACAAGAAATTGAAAATGTCATGTTAGAAAAAGATCTTTCAAATTCCATAGATGACTCATTTAGTTCTATTCACCCATATTTTTTCTCCTTTGCAGCAGCAGTACCAGCAGCATCTAATTTGTTATTTGAACAAATTTGCGATGATTCATACATCTTGAGGTCATGGTTATTTGGAAACCTTAGTAATTCTAATTTAGAAGGAAACAAAAGTCCAAAAATTGCGATGGGAAAAATAAGAAAATTACCATTTTGAAACCCCTTAATTTTGTGGATTCGTTCGATCTCGACAAAGACACTCGCCTAAAACTCGAGTGGTTAGGCTCGGCTTGATGGTCGGGCTCATGGGCAGCTCGACGCTGCTCGAAGGCGGTGGATGACTCGCCGGGGAAAGGAAGTAGGAGCGGAGTTAGGTAGAAGGAAAAGAGGAATGGTCGAAGGGAATTAGAATTTGGAAAGAAAAATTATGGTTAGGGTTTGAGGAGGGGAGAAGAATGAGCTGCAGATATAGGGATGGGGATTTTTCAAACCCATGAGTTGTCTTCCTATCTTTCTTGGATGCTCTAAAAAAGAGGGGCAAAACTTTGACCTAGGGATTTGGGGATTAGGTTTTGGGTCTATAGAAGAAGAAAGGAGGAGGAAGAGGAAATATAAATGGAGATCTAGAGGAGGAAAAGGAGAAGGAAGATGTAGATTTGAGCTCTCCTTCTCCATCGGCTGGTGGATGAAGAGATGGAGAAATATAAAGGAGAGGAAAGAATCGGGAAATAAATGAAACAGGATGGAATGATTAACATCAATATAGATTTACTTTTCAAAAATATTACCAAAATGGCAGCTGAAAAAATCGTGCCAATTTTTAGGCATATATTAGTTGACGGTTATTACCGAACCATCACTAAATAAAAGGATGTTTCTTGACGGATCCTCTAAAACCGTCATCTATTATGTTGTAAGATTGCTAAATTAACATTAAATAAGGCATTTCTTGACGTAAGGCTAAATCCATCAAGATAACTCATTTTCTTGACGGTTTTTCATGACCATCAACTTATAAACCGTCAAGAATCATCGTTTTTCTTGCAGTGGTCCAAGCAATGTGTGTCATGTGTCACATGTTAGGGGGTGTATGTGTCCAAACAAGTATCAAACAGTATATAATACATAGTATCAACATGGGACACAGTGTATCAAAAAAGTATCAAAAATAAAGGATGTTCGAGTGTCACAGTGTACAGTCAACAGGGAATACCAAAGAGTGAAGTGATGTGTCATTGTGTGCTGCAATACAAGTATCAACAAGGTGTCCAAACCGTGTCCAAAATTTATCAAACAGTGTGTCAAGAGTGTCAGTGAAAACAGTAACAGAAATATGAAGAAAACGTGTGCGTGCGTATGTGTCAAACAGTGAATGGGCAAGTGTTTGCATGGCAATTATGTAACTAATGTGTCAACATGGTGTCACACACAAGTGTCTAGGGGTCCATGGTGTCAGAGTGTCCACGAACGTGTCCAAGTGGTGTCAAACAGTCAGCCAAGAACCTAGCGTTAAAACTGTGTGTGCGATCTCGGCTGACACTTGTGAGTCGAATAACTCTACGCACACAACACTAATCCACCCCAAACTTCACGTGCCATGTGTCAGTGCCCCTAGCCAACCCAATAGGTAGCACCCAAATCATATCGTGTCCAGTGAGTTTGGATACGGCAGCAGCAGGGGAACATTATTCCCCTATGCAGTGTCAAGCAAGTATCCATGTGTCCATTTTGACACAGTAAACCAACACAAAATCAACTCAGTCATTTACAGAATTAATCTACACATAATTAGCTTTCCACAAATATAATTTACACTGAAAATAGAGAACAAAAGTCCTAAGGGCATTTCGTCGAACACTTGAGGTACCTCTCAGATATGGAGCGATACGCCCATGATACGGGATTCATATGGACACGAATTGAACCCAAAAAATTTAGGGCTAGGGAGGGCCTAAATGAATGCATATATGGTGAGAAATCAGGAAACAAATAGGTTTAGAGATCATTACCTATTGAGAGTTGAAATATCAATAAAATCTCCTTTGAAAAGATCCTACTACAAATCTAATGGCCAAATTACTTCCAATCCTTGCTAGCTAGCCAATAGAGACCTCCTCTACACAAGGAAAGTGCAATACAATTGATTTGGTTGAATTTGGAGGTAATTTGATAAAAGGGAGCAAAATTGGGGAAGAACACAAATTAGGGTTAGGGTTTGCAATAAAAGAGGCAAAAGGGGATTAATGTTCACTTATATAGGTGGGGGGATCCATACTTGGCCGGCCATGGTGTTTCTTGGGTTAGGATTAGGTCCAATTTAGTTTAAAGGCCTTCTCAAGTTATAAATCAAGCATTTTAGGAAAAGGCCCAAACTAGACTAAGGTTTCAACAAATATCTTGCTTCTAACTTTGTCACGCCCCAGAACCAGAATACTGGAGAGCGGGGGCAGACACAGCCAGCTACGTATATTGAAATGGAAACTACCTCGATATACGGTCATGGCTGTCTAGAAATATGAGGGTTTACTACAAGCCAACAGTCTCTTACGGTCATGAATAAGCCTAATGTCTCAATCACAAGCAAGTAAGTAAGGTCGCAAGATGTATGATCATTAAATATACAATAATAAGGCATCCCAAATATCACATATTCAGCCGATCATGAAGCTAGTCATTTCAAAATGTTAGGACTAGCAAGAGTTAAGTCATACATGATCAACCCTAGGATTTGTTAATCATGTTTACAGCCCGTAGGCGGACAGTAAGTAAAAGTGCATCGAGCTAACAGGTGCTCGTCGGCTAAACGCCTCAAAAGAATAACTTTACAATAAAGTGAGCGAAACAAAATAGAAAACCCACTCGTAGCCCGGGTTCCTTCTAGTCGTCGCCATCGGGCTAGAGGTTCGAAAGATCCTCGGAAGCTGCTCCAAAATCTGGCCACACAAAACCAGCTGGGTCAACCCCAGAAAGAGCAAGTGCCACAAGGGGGCCACGAAATAAGAACAAAAGCCAGCAATCAGCACAAGAAACTAATATTAAAACTAGAAATTACGAAAACATGTCAGGATGATATACGACGAGATGACCATGGAACTATTCCGAGGCCAGGTTACAACCCGTAAACCAAACAAGGACGGGGTTGTAACCCTTCGTCTGAACAGAACTTGGTATCCCACCATTTATCGGCAAGATAATAATGTAAGAAATCAGACAGGAAGCAATCTTGTACTGGATCAAGACATGGCTAAACTGGTTATACCTCATTCAATCAATCACGGCCAAGCAGATACTACGGCTTACTACTTTAACTAACTAGGGTTATCACATGCCTAATTACTAACAAGATGCAGTGAGATTGTTCCACAGCCACAAGCCCTACAGACCATCCAGGTTACCCAGGACGAAAGATTAGGTTGAATTCAGGTGGGTACATTGTCCAGGAGACACATGTACCCTTAGGTGACTTAGAGGGTGCAACACCTGACAGTGTGCTGGAAATATGCCCTACTCGACGGCAGGCTACAAATCCCTGGAGCGCCCAGGTAACGGGATTGCCTATAGTTGTGTCATCTCTTCATGACTACTGTGTTATTCTAGTTATTAACCTTAGTTCATTTTGGTAGGTACTCCTGACCGTGGTACTCAGGAGTCCCATCCTAGACATGATGTAAGACTGGATAAGTAGATTAACAAGCAAGCAAGAAAGAACCACCCACGGTGTCAAGGCAGGTCAAGTTAGGTTATCAAGTCATGTCAAGTCAGGAGTGCGCCGCCACGGGCCACTATCAAGTCAAGTTGGTCATGTCAGGAGTGCACCACTACGGGTCACTGTCGTGTTATGCTAGTCCTTGTCATACCAAGCCATGTATAATAGTCATTCCAAACATGTTAAGTAAAATCAAGTTCATGACAAAAGGCGTAAGGATATAAAATGGACATAAAATATCTAATAAAATATCAAAATACAGGGCTATAGAAGATCCAAGCTTAAAGAAATAAAACCAAACTCTAAGAGCAATGGACTAAGCAAGGGGTCAAGGGGCAGCATACGTGCAAAAGTACGCACGCTAGGGATCTGCGTACGCACAAAAGCACGCACGCAAGGCTCGCTCAAGTCTGCGTACCAAGGCACACTCAAGTCTGCGTACCAAGGCACACTCAAGTCTGCGTACCAAGGCACGCTCAAGGTGAGCAGTGTACGTGAAAAGTCACGCACGCTCAAGGGGAGCAGTGTACGTAAAAAGTCACGCACGCTCAAGGGGAACAGTGTACGTGAAAAGTCACGCACGCTCAAGGGAGCAATGTACGTGAAAAGTCACGCACGCTCAAGGGAGCAGTGTACGTAAAAAGTCACGCACGCTCAAGGGGAGCAGTGTACGTGAAAAGTCACGCACGCTCAAGAGACACGCTTCCAACAGGAAGCGTACTCAAGTCTGCATACGCAGCGCTAAAGTGCGCGCGCAGCTCAGTGTACGTAAGCTAAACAGCTCTGCACACTGCTCACTGTCTTCTCTAAACAGCAAGAACGCCATGGATGAACCCAAAGCTTCAAAAGTTCATAAGTTGGCATCCGAACTCCAAATTCAGATTTCCAAAGCTCCAACTGGAGTGAAACTGAATGCTCTTCCACATGGAAACATCAGAACCCACAGAACTCCAACCAAAATGGATCAAAACATACAAAAATCCGAAAATAGAAAAACCTAGATCTAGAGCAATGGAGCCACCAAATCACAAAAAGCCAAGAACTAATGTTGATCACCATGTCCTAATCTAGCTAATGGACCAAGAAAATAGGGTTCTCATGTAGTGGCAAGATGTACTTGCCTATGGAGAGGAAGAAGGAGGGTGTTGTGTTGAGGAAGGAGAAGAAGAAATAAATGGTGGTTTATGAGGAGAGAGAAAAAGTTAGTAGAGTTTTAAAGAGGATGGGGTGTGGTGTATTGAGGGTGGAGTGTAGGTTAAGGTGTTCCTATGCATAATAAACCAAATCAAACCAACCCAATCCAAACCAATTAAAACCGAACCATGACAAAACCCAAAATACGAGAAATACCAAAATTCCACAAGTGGAGAAAAATAAAATTTACATGCCAAAATCCAGATACGAGTATAATTACGAAATACGGGAAATACGGGAAATGAGGGTGACAACTCTACCCACCTTAAAAGAATTCTGTCCTCAGAATTTAATCAAGGAGATAGAGATTGTCACGACAAGCTACATTAAGCACAGGCAAGTTACACTAAGCAGTTCAATCATACAATCATACAATACAAGCAAGGAAGGGAAAACGTAAGGCATAAGAAAGATATTATACCTCATGAGTCAAACAGGTAGGGATATCGCGATCGAATTTCGTCCTCACGCTTCCACGTTGACTCACCTAGAGAGTGATGACCCCAAGCAACACGGACTAATTTAATAGTCTTGTTCTTGAGTATCTTCTCCCTTCGGTCTGATATAGACACAGGCCTCTCCTCATACGAAAGGTTGGTACCAACAACCAATTCCGAATGGTCTAGGATGTGGCTCGGGTCCGGAATATACCATCGTAATTAGGACACATGAAATACATCATGCACCTCACTTAGCGACGACGGAAGAGCGAGACGATAGGATACATCTCCTACTCGCTCTAGAATATCGAACGGCCCTATATACCTAGGACTAAGCTTTCCCCGTACGCCAAAGCGAATGACGCCGCGGTTAGGCGAGATCCTAAGAAATACATGGTCGCCGACAACAAATTCTAAGGGACGTCGATGAGCATCGGCCCAATGGCGCTGGCGGTCCTGGGCAACTCGGAGGTGATCTCTGACCTTCCTGACCACTTCAACCGTCTGGGAAATTAATTCGGGTCCGAGCATCTGCCTCTCCCCGACATCGTCCCATGCTAGCGGGGATTTGTACTTCCTGCCATAAAGAGCCTCGAAGGGTGCCATCTGGATACTGGCCTGATAACTGTTATTGTACGAGAATTCCACCAGGTGCAAATGATTCTCCCATGAACCACCGAAGTCAAGGGTACAGGATCTCAACATATCTTCAAGAGTCTGGATTGTGGGTTCTGACTGACCATCTGTCTGTGGGTGATAAGCTGAGCTGAATTAAAGGCGAGTCCCCAAACTCTTCTGCAAGCTGCTCCAAAAATGTGATTTGAATCTCGAATCACTGTCCGAGGTGATACTGACGGGCACACCGTGAAGCCTGACAATCTGCCTGAGGTACATCTCTGCCAACTGAGCCGTTGACTGCCCAACTCTGAATGGGAGAAAGTGTGCCACCTTGGTAAGTATGTCCACAATTACCCAAATAGCATCTCTGCCGGCCGGAGATCTAGGTAATCCGGTCACAAAATCCATGGTTATATGTTTCCATTTCCATTCTGGGATCGGTAAGGGTTGAAGAAGTCCAGCGGGCCTCTGATGTTCAGCTTTAACCTGTTGGCAAACCAAACACCGAGAGACAAACCGGGCTATCTCCCTCTTCATGCCATTCCACCAGAAGTGCTGACGAATATCACGGTACATCTTCGTACCACCCGGATGAATAGAATACTGTGAACTGTGGGCTTCTGCCATGACTTTCTGTCTGATATCTCCACTGGGTACACAAAGACGAGTGTCGTGCCGAAGTGTATCGTCTTCATGAATACATAACTCTGGCCTTCTTCCTGCTTCACACTCTGCTCTGAGTCGCTGGATCTTTGAATCTGTTGACTGCGCCACCCGGATTCTCTCAACTATGCTGGACTGAACCTGTAGACTGGCCATCAATGCCACGCTGGTTGGAAGAACCACTTCGATTCCCATCTTCTGAAGATCTGCCAATAATTCTGGTTGTGCCGTCAGAAAATAAACTCCGGCTCTCCTGCTCAATGCATCTGCTACAACATTGGCCTTCCTAGGATGATACTGCAAATCCACATCATAGTCCACCAGTAGCTCGAGCCACCTTCTCTGCCGCATATTAAGGTCCTTCTTGGTGAAAACATACTTCAGGCTCTTATGATCAGTAAAGATTTCCACACTATCTCCGTACAAGTAGTGTCTCCACAATTTTAAAGCAAACACTACCGCCGCCAATTCCAAGTCGTAGGTCGGGTAATTCTTCTCATGATCACGTAGTTGGCGTGACGCATAAGATATTACCTTCCTATGCTGCATCAAGACACACCCGAATCCTCTGCCTGAAGCGTCGTAATAAACTGTGAATCCTCCGGTCCCATCTGGAAGGGTGAGAATGGGAGTCGTTATCAAACCTCGCTTCAACTTCTCAAATAATTCCTGACACTCTGCTGTCCAAACAAACGGTACATCCTTGCGGGTCAACTGGGTCATCGGCGCTGAAATCCTTGCGAAATCTGAAATGAACCGCCAGTAGTAGCCGGCCAATCCAAGGAAGCTGCGAACCTCTGCCACTGAGATGGGTACCGGCCATGACTCGATAGCCATAATCTTCTGGGGATCCACTTCCACTCCACTTCGGGTAATGATGTGACCCAAGTATGAAATGCGATCGAGCCAAAACTCGCATTTACTGAACTTGGCGTACAACTGATGCTCCCTAAGCGTCTGGAGGACGACTCTGAGATGCTGCTCATGCTCTGCTTCACTCTTGCTGTAGACCAGGATGTCATCTAGGAACAGGATCACAAATTGATCCAAATAAGGCATGAAAATGCGATTCATGAGGTCCATGAATACGGCCGGCACATTGGTCGCTCCGAAAGGCATAACAAGGAACTCCCAATGTTCATACCTCGATCTAAATGCTGTCTTCGGGATGTCCTGCTCTCTGACTCTGATATGGTGGTATCCCGACCGTAAGTCGATCTTCGAGAACACTGAAGCCCCTCTGAGCTGATCAAACAAGTCATCTATCCTCGGAAGAGGGTATCTGTTCTTGACTGTCATCGAATTCAAGGTACGATAATCAACACATAGCCTGGACGTACCATCCTTCTTTTTCATAAGAAGCATCGGGGCTCCCCAAGGCGATCCACTTGCACGGATGAATCCTTTGGTCCTCAGTTCTTCAATCATCTTGTATAAAATTTCCAATTCTGAAGGCGCTATCCTGTAGACTCTCTCTGATACTGGTGCTGTCCCGGGAATCAAGTCTATAGTGAACTCAATCTCCCGCTCCGGTGGCATCCCTGGAAGCTCCTCTGGAAAGACATCTGGAAACTCCTCAACTATCCGGGGTAACTGCACTGCTGCTACTGCCATCCGTAATGCTGGGGAAGACGGCTCCACTGCGCCTCTAGAAAACAAAAACTCTGGCTCGCCGGGGATACTAAAGACAACTCTGCCAATATGGCAGTCTATCCTAGCATACTGGTTCCTCAACCAATCCATGCCTAGGACTACATCATAGTCTGCCATAGGAAACTCTATAAATCTAGCGGAGAACTTCCTACCGCTAACTACGATCCGACACGAGGAAAATACTCGATCTACTCCCACAAGGCCATTACCAGTAAGTATATTGAGCCTCACTGATAATGACTCGGGCTCCAATCCTATCCATGTCATGAATCGTGCAGACATAAATGAATGCGATGCACCAGAATCAAATAATACAGACGCTGGAGAGGAGTTGACGAGAATAGTACCTGCCACAACCTCACCTGGTGCAACTTCTTCTTCCATAGCCATCATCATGGCCTGACCTTGTCCTCTGGCTGCTGGTCCCCTCTGCTGGAAACCTCTCTGCCTATTCTGGGTCTGAGCTTGGCCTTGTGCATACTGCTGGGGGTACTGTTGCTGGAATACCTGAGACTGAGGCGGCAAGGGCCTCGAAGACTGATACTGCTGCTGCTGAACTGGTGCTGGGGCCGGCCCTCTCACCGAAGAGCTAGAAGGGTTGGATGCTGACGAACCACCCCTATTCGGGCAAGCCTCTATTCTATGATCTGCCGCTCCACAAGCCAGGCATAATCCCTGTGCCCTGCGACAGTCTGCCACCACATGCCCTGGCTTCCCGCAATGAGAACATCCCATCGCGAAAGTCTGCTTCTGCTTCTGCTGCAGCGGGTACGTCAGGGTCGAATGCTGAACCGACGTTACTGAGGCCGCCCGCCTCAGAGTTCCAATGGTCAATCCCCTAACTGCCGGGGATGGAGCTGATGATTGGTGCATCTGACTGTGGGACCGCTTCCTACTTCCGGTCCTATCCACGATCCTCTGGGAGGTGTATTCATGCCTCCTAGCTGCTCTCAAGACTGCATCGAACGTCTGGAGCTCGAACTGCTCAACCGCCAACAAGATCTCCAAATGCAGCCCCTGCTGGAATTACTGGGCCCTATCAAACTCGGTCACCACCAAGGTGGGGGCAAACCTACTAAGTCTAGAAAACTCCGATGCATAACTGTCGACGGTTCTGCCTCCTTGCTTCAAGTTGGTAAATCTGGTCTGCAGGTCGTACCGAGCCACAGCATCGAAATACTTCGTCTGGAATCTCTCTCTAAATACTGTCCAAGCAATGGGTGCCACTAATCCCATGGCTTTTGCTGCCCACCAACTGCGAGCTAAGTCCAACAACTGCAGGCGTACCACCGCCACCTTTTTATTATCAGGTGTCCTAGCTGCTTCCAGAATCACCTCGGTATCCTGAAGCCATGCATCCTCGGTGCCGTCGAAGAAAGGAGGGTTCAATCGCTTGAAACTGTTGGCCGCCTGGTTCCTTGGATGTCTGCCTCGGGTCAAAGCATCTTGAACTGTCTGGTGCAGGGCGTCGCTTCGACGATCCTGAAAAGCTATCAAGGTTCTGATGAGGCCTACTAAGGTACCATCATCTGGCTCTGTGGGCTGGACGGGCCGAACTGGTGACTCTCCTCTAGTAGGTATCACTCTGGAGGCGACTCCGGAATGCTAGGCTTGATCTCCAGGTTGCTGCTGGCCCACGGGAGGTGCTCCTCCTTGCTGATCAGCAGAGTCAGGTAGAGTGCCGCTGAAGAAGATGACACAGGGAAACAATAAGGAAGGACCAGGACAAATCAACGATACAAGCATGTAATCAGGGCAAGAATTTCAGGGATTTGAAAATACGGCGGAGATCAAGGGCGAATACTGATTGAGACATCTATTCGGTAAACCCTCACATTTCTTGATTGACAAGACCTGCATGGGCTACCACTTAAACCGTGTCACGCCCCAGAACCAGAATACTGGAGAGCGGGGGCAGACACAGCCAGCTACGTATATTGAAATGGAAACCACCTCGATATACGGTCACGGCTGTCTAGAAATATGAGGGTTTACTACAAGCCAACAGTCTCTTACGGTTATGAATAAGCCTAATGTCTCAATCACAAGCAAGTAAGTAAGGTCGCAAGATGTATGATTATTAAATATACAATAATAAGGCGTCCCAAATATCACATATTCAGCTGATCATGAAGCTAGTCATTTCAAAATGTTAGGACTAGCAAGAGTTAAGTCATACATGATCAACCCTAGGATTTGTTAATCATGTTTACAGCCCGTAGGCAGACAGTAAGTAAAAGTGCATCGAGCTAACAGGTGCTCGTCGGCTAAACGCCTCAAAAGAATAACTTTACAATAGAGTGAGCGAAACAAAATAGAAAACCCACTCGTAGCCCGGGTTCCTTCTAGTCGCCACCATCGGGCTGAAGGTTCGGAAGATCCTCGGGAGCTGCTTCAAAATCTGGCCACACAAAACCAGCTGGGTCAACCCCAGAAAGAGCAAGTGCCACAAGGGGGCCACGAAATAAGAACAAAAGCCAGCAATCAGCACAAGAAACTAATATTAAAACTAGAAATTACGAAAACATGTCAGGATGATATACGACGAGATGACCATGGAACTATTCCGATAGCCAGGTTACAACCCGTAAACCAAACAAGGACCGGGGTTGTAACCCTTCGTCTGAACAGAACTTGGTATTCCACCATTTATCGGCAAGATAATAATGTAAGAAATCAAGACAGGAAGCAATCTTGTACTGGATCAAGACATGGCTAAACTGGTTATACCTTATTCAATCAATCACGGCCAAGCAGATACTACGGCTTACTACTTTAACTAACTAGGGTTATCACAAGCCTAATTACTAACAAGATGTAGTGAGATTGTTCCACAGCCACAAGCCCTGCAGACCATCCAGGTTACCTAGGACGAAAGATTAGGGTTGAATTCAGGTGGGTACATCGTCCAGGAGACACATGTACCCTTAGGTGACTTAGAGGGTGCAACACCTGACAGTGTGCTGGAAATGTGCCTTACTCGACGGCAGGCTACAAATCCCTGGAGCGCCCAGGTAACGGGATTGCCTGTAGCTGTGTCATCTCTTCATGACTACTGTGTTATTCTAGTTATTAACCTTAGTCCATTTTGGTAGGTACTCCTGATCGTGGTACTCAGGAGGCCCAGCCTAGACATGATGCAAGACTGGACAAGTTGATTAACAAGCAAGCAAGAAAGAACCATCCACGGTGTCAAGGCAGGTCAAGTTAGGTTATCAAGTCATGTCAAGTCAGGAGTGCACCACCACGGGCCACTATCAAGTCAAGTTGGTTATGTCAGGAGTGCACCACTACGGGTCACTGTCGTGTTATGCTAGTCCTTGTCATACCAAGCCATGTACAATAGTCATTCCAAACATGTTAAGTAAAATCAAGTTCATGACAAAAGGTGTAAGGATATAAAATGGGCATAAAATATCTAATAAAATATCAAAATACAGGGCTATAGAAGATCCAAGCTTAAAGAAATAAAACCAAAACTCTAAGAGCCAATGGACTAAGCAAGGGGTCAAGGGGCAGCATACGTGCAAAAGCACGCACGCTAGGGATCTGCGTACGCACAAAAGCACGCACGCAAGGCTCGCTCAAGTCTGCGTACCAAGGCACACTCAAGTCTGTGTACCAAGGCACACTCAAGTCTGCGTACCAAGGCACGCTCAAGGGGAGCAGTGTACGTGAAAAGTCACACACGCTCAAGGGGAGCAGTGTACGTGAAAAGTCACGTACGCTCAAGGGAGCAGTGTACGTGAAAAGTCACGCACGCTCAAGGGAGCAGTGTACGTGAAAAGTCACGCACGCTCAAGGGAAGCAGTGTACGTGAAAAGTCACGCACGCTCAAGGGGAGCAGTGTACGTGAAAAGTCACGCACGCTCAAGAGACACGCTTCCAATAGGAAGTGTACTCAAGTCTGCGTACGCAGTACTAAAGAGCGTGCGCAGCTCAGTGTGCATAAGCTAAACAGCTCTGTACACTGCTCATTGTCTTCTCTAAACAGCAAGGACACCATGGATGAACCCAAAGCTTCAAAAGTTTATAACTTGGCCATCCGAACTCCAAATCCGGATTTCCAAAGCTCCAACTGGAGTGAAACTGAATGCTCTTCCATATGGAAACATCAGAACCCACAGAACTCCAACCAAAATGGATCAAAACATGCAAAAATCTGAAAATAGGAAAACCTAGATCTAGAGTAATGGAGCCACCAAATCACAAAAAGCCATGAACTAATGTTGATCACCATGTCCTAATCTAGCTAATGGACCAAGAAAATAGTGTTCTCATATAGTGGCAAGATGCACTTGCCTATGGGGAGGAAGGAGAAGGGTGTTGTGTTGAGGAAGGAGAAGAAGAAATAAATGGTGGTTTATGAGGAGAGAGAAAAAGTTGGTGGAGTTTTAAAGAGGGTGGGATGTGGTGTATTGAGGGTGGAGTGTAGGTTAAGGTGTTCCTATGCATAATAAACCAAATCAAACCAACCCAATCCAAACCAATTAAAACCGAACCATGACAAAACCCAAAATACGAGAAATACCAAAATTCCACAAGTGGAGAAAAATAAAAATTACATGCCAAAATCCAGATACGAGTATAATTACGAAATACGGGAAATACGGGAAATGAGGGTGACAAACTTCGTATCTAGATATTTTAGAACTTTGTTAACTAGTTGAATTGTACTAAGTTTCTAGGCTCATGATCAATATCTAGATTAGGTAATTCTAGGGTTAGACCTAATATTAACACTTAGCACATTATTAATTAAATAAAATTCAAAAATAATCAAATATTCATAAATAACCAAAATACCCTTATTCTAGAAAAGTGGTAGTGACATCTCGGCCGGTAATTCATTCCCTTGTCCTTGTTCGGTGTAGGGATGGACTGTTGTTCTAAGGACAAACTACGAGTTCCAGTTGGCGATGCAGGTATTACTGGATGTTAGGATGACTGTGATGATTGTTGGTTATTTAGATGTATTAGTTACGGATTGTTATCATGCGTTGGTACCAAACGATTTTTACCCTCATTTACTGTTCATATATGTTTTTGTGTCTTATATTTTATCATGTTGGTTTTCTTCGTCCGTCCTTGAGCCTTCCTTTCTGGTACTTGCTGCGATTGGCCTACCCAACCCTGTATTATTCCCAGATTGCCAGTGACCGACCCTGTGGATCTTCCATACTTCACTTGGAGGACATGTAGGAACTGTATGGGAAGGTATTATTGTCTACATTATTTTGTACTGTAGACTTCATGATTATCATATGAGTATTTCTTACTTTCTATATGGTTCTCTCTCTTGTTGAT
>JANAVB010028818.1:35583400-35703400 GCA_029216955.1 Iris pallida | reverse complement strand
ATCGCACTTCCGTCGAAAGATGAGCTGTTAGACACGATCAAATCGCTAGACATGGCTAGTGCTTCGGGGCCAGATGGTTTCACCCCTAGATTCTTTCTCAGTAACTGGGGGATTATTGGAGATGACATTACGGAGGCTGTGGGAATGTTCTTTGATGGGTTCTCTCTCCCTAGAGCGATCACCAACACTTCATTGGTATTAATTCCTAAGTTAAAGCAGCCTAAATACTTCTCAGACTACCGCCCTATTAGTCTGTGCTCAGTTTTGAATAAGGTAATCTCTAAGACACTGGCTCTCCGATTAGCTCCTCTTCTACCTAAGCTAATTTCACCAGAACAGAGTGGGTTTGTTCGCGGGCGTGAGATTGTCGATAATATTGTATTGGCTCAGGAATTGGTGGCGAAAATGAACAAGAAGCACTGGGGTGGCAATATAGCTATTAAGCTGGATATGATGAAGGCTTATGATCGGTTAGATTGGAGATTCATGATGAAGGTATTGCGTAGGTTCGGGTTTCATAACAAGTGGGTAGATATGATGCTCCGTCTTCAAAACAATGTTTGGTTCTCACCACTAATCAATGGCGAAGCAGCAGGTTACTTCCAGGCATTTCGAGGAGTTCGTCAGGGGGACCCAATGTCTCCTGCATTATTTATTTTATCAGCGGAGGCTCTTTTCCGTAGTTTGAAGTTATTACCTATGACGGAAGGGTTCTCTCCTTTCATTTCACCTCGGGGTTGTGTTCCTATCACCCACCTATCATACGCAGATGATGTGCTTCTATTTTCATCTGGGGATCTTTGATCTCTCACATTGATTCAAGATACTCTACAAAGGTACGAACAGGCGTCTGGTCAGAAAATTAATACTGCTAAGACCACCATGTTTGTGTCCAGTAAGACTCCACCTGATCGTGTTGTAGAACTGGAGGATAGAACAGGATTTTCCATCAGCTCTCCGCCCTTCACATACTTGGGATGTCCCATGGCGGCAGGACACCAGAGTGCGGCAATGTATGAAGAACTCATAGAGAAAATCAGGGCGAGGGTTGACGGTTGGCACAATAAGCTATTATCCCCAGGAGGGAAGTTGGTGTTAATTAAGGCGGTGCTGACGTCTATACCAGTCTACACACTCGCAGCCTGTAATCCGCCGATCACGGTGTTGAATCGATTAGAAGCGATTTTTAGCAACTTCTTTTGGGGATCAATTCAAGGGGCCCCTAAACGAAGATGGCTGGGATGGGACTCTATTACAAAACTGAAGACGGAAGGAGGTCTTGGGATTAAGAGATTAGAAGACATAATGAAAGCCTTCTCCATAAAATTATGGTGGAAATTTCGATCGCAGGAGAGCTTATGGGTGCAATTTTTCAGGACGAAATATTGTTCTCAAACACATCCGAGCTTGGTGCAGATAACTTCTAATACGTCAAGTGTTTGGAAAAGACTATTATCAGGGAGGGAGCTTGCTCAACAGTACATACTGCAGGATGATGCGGGGATTCACTGGCGGCGAGTATCAGGTAGATTTACTCTTGCATCGGCTTGGGACATATCCAGAAGACAATGGCCCAAAGCTCCTTTATTCATTCACGTATGGAGTACTTGTATACCGTACAAGTGGTCGATATTGTTATGGCGTGTTCTTCATAATAAAATCCCAACTGACGATCAGGTGATGAAGCTGGGTTTTAGTATGGCGTCTAAGTGCCATTGCTGCATTCACAGCTCTGGTGAAACAGTTGAGCATATTCTTCATGAAGGGGATACAGCTAAAGAAGTTTGGGCTATCATGCAGGGGGCTTTCAATATTACGGAAGGAGGTCGGTCTTTAGTTCACAGGCTGCGGAGATGGTGGCGTGGACGTCGTCTTCATCAGAAACAGATCGGAGTAGGGGCTGTTATATGGGTTTTGTGGAAAAATAGGAATAAATATAGATATGAAGGGTACAAATACTCGACTGACATGCTCGTAAAGGAGATCGAAAGACAGATTGCGAAGGCTACTGTTAGTTGCAGGCACTAGATTTTGCTATTTTGTTTTTGTATATTTCCTATGGAGTATACTCATGTAGCCCAGAGTTGGCAATCTTTCTGGATTGAATAAAGTTTAGTTTTTTAAAAAAAAAAAAATATATATATATATATATATATATATATATATATATATATATATATATATATATATACACACACACACACACACATATGACTATATAAACCCACACACACATATAATACATGTGCATCAATGTGTATCCCCTAACATACACACATTTCTATATGTGACACAAACACATGTGTATCCATAAGAGATACACACATGCACAAATACAAACACTTGGTGTGCATCACCCCCATATCGCACTATTCTATGATAGGCTTGTGATACGGCCAAGATACCTATACCAAACCTTGTTTGAATCCTGCCAAATCACATGGGCAAGTCTAAAATACATATTAGAACATAATTAATACAAATCGAAGCTAGTGTCAAGTGTCATGTGAAATTGGACATGTGTGCCATAAGTGTCGGAAGAAGAAAAATCCCAAAATGATCCCATGTCCTACCGTATCGTGATACGACCTACACGTATCCAATTGTGGATACGAATCTAGACACACACAAACAAATATAATCTAAATATCTAATAAACAAAATGATAACACTTGGTGCACCATTATCGGAATTCCCTCAAAAATAGCACAAAACCCAACATAACTTTCACATAGAGTCATTAGAGTCTGAAAGTTCTTCCTATGGTTAGTCATAGTCCATGGGTGAATTCCTAAGGGTCAAATAGCACAAATAGAGTCTAAATAGAGAGAAAAATAAGATGTATACCTATTGAGAGATAGATTCCTAATAAAAAGCCAAATGGACAGACACGTAGCTCCTAGCAAATGGACTCCTCTTCTTGTGCTTCTAGTCTCCAAGCTCCTATGCTCCTTCAAGTGAAAAGAATGAGAGGGATGGATGAGGATTTTGTTGAATTTGATAGGGATTGGTGGAAGAATGGCTCAAATTGGGAAAGAACACCAAAATGAGAAGAATTGGAACAATGGAATGAAATGAGTGAAAAGAGACCTCTTCCTTACATGGCCGCCACTATAGCTAGGTTAAGCCAATCCAAAAAGTCCAACTTGCCCTCTAAATGTCGTCATGTGGGCTAAATAATGCATAAAAAGGCTTTAAACCTATTTTGGTATATAGTCTAATCCTTATTTAATTAAATGGTCATGACTAATGGGTCTAATTGGGCCTAGTCCAATGAGTTGGTCGATGAATCATGTCATGCTAATTATTGGGTTCTAGTCTAGTGTCTAGTCCAATTGGTTTGCACAAGTCTAACTAATAGGCTAGCCACTAACCATATTAACTAACACAATAAAAATAATAATTATACACAATGTTATATACACAAATAAAATATTATGAAATGATAAAATTACCCCTATTTGGAAAAGTGGTAGTGACAATTTGATTTTCCATTGGTTCCTGGGTCAGGACTTACAGATGCGGGAGCCCTTGACGGGGGTTGGGCAATCAAACTGGTCCTGTGTCGAGCACGACTTGTATCAAGGCTTACATTGAGGAGGTGAGAGTTTGAAGTCCCGCCTCCAAGGTATCAATACGTTATAGGAGATTTGGAGTTGAGGCCTCTCGCACTTCTCCGTTTCCACCCACCGTCATGTAGACATGCATGATGTGGAAGAAAGTAGACGGGACAGTGGACCTCTCACTCTCAGCCTCATTGTCCTGTAGAAAGATTGGCATCAAGGCCTCCTCTTCCGAGTCCCAGATTTGACTACCCCCAGCCGCATCGGTATTTGTTCCTTAATAGACATCATCTTCTTGGAACGAGGGGTTATTATGAATGATCAGGGCCTGGCAACCCCCAGTCCCTACTGCAGATGCGGATTTTATTTTCAATCGAGTATTTTGGAATACCCCAGTAGCAGGGATTATTATTTTATTCCTCCGGGGTTGGCTCTTTGATGCACTAGACGATACCGGAGGGTTATTCATTTTGACATTCCTCCTGGAAGCAAGGGAATTTGAAGTAACATGGCATGAGACGATTGGAAGTTCTTCCTTGTCTTCAACTGGCACCCTTTTTTCGAGACAATGTCGGACGGGTGCCGCGGACTGCAGTCATTGAAACACATACTACCTTGGTCGCGAAGCCACTGTTTTACAACAGCAGTAGTTGATGATGATACTAGCACTAGGATGCCCAACGGCGGGTGTATTGTGCGTAGTAGTTGTCTCCCTAGCTTTACGTTTGTGACTGGTCATATTACGCAAATCATGCGTCACTCCCCAGTCCCAAAATCCATAAGGACTAGAATACGTGGCATGCCAGCAGACACATTCCATATATTATATATATATATATATAAAATATATATATATATATATATATAGTCACACACACACATATGACTACATGTACCCACACATCCAAAAAATATATATATATATATATATACTCACACACACACACACACACACACACATATGACTACATGTACCCACACACACATATAAATATATGTGCATCAATGTGTATCCCCTAACATACACACGTCTATATGTGACACAAACACATGTGTATCCACAAGACACACACACATGCACAAATACAAACATTTGATGTGCATCACCCCCATATCGCACTATTCTATGATAGGCTTATGATACGGCCAAGATACATATACCAAACCTTGTCCGGATCCTACCAAATCATATGGACAAGTCTGAAATACATATTAGAACATAATTAGTACAAATCGAAGCTAGTGTCAAATGTCATGTGAAATTGGACATATGTGTGACAAGTGTCGGAGGAAAAAAAATCTCAAAATGATCTTGTGTCCTACCGTATCGTGATACGACCTACAGGTATCCAATTGTGGACATGAATCTAGACACAAAAAACCAAATATTATCTAATAAACAAAATGACAAACACTTGGTGCACCATTCTCGAAATTCTCTCAAAAATAGCACAAAATCCAACATAACTTTCACATAGAGTCATTAGAGTCTCAAAATTCTTCCTATAGGTAGTCATAGTCAATTGGTGAATTCCTAAGGGTCAAATAGCATAAATAGAGTCTAAATAGAGAGGAAAATAAGATGTATACCTATTAGGAGATAGATTTCCAACGAACAGCCAAATAGACACGATTCGGACACGTAGCTCCTAGCAAATGGACTCCTCTTCTTGTGTTTCTAGTCTCCAAGCTCCTAGGCTCCTTCAAGTGAAGAGAATGAGAGGGATGGATGAGGATTTTGTGGAATTTGATAGGGATTGGTGGAGGAATGGCTCAAATTGGGGAAGAACACCAAAATGAGAAGTATTGGAACAATGGAATGAAATGAGTGAATAGAGACCTCTTCCTCTCATGGACGCCACTATAGCTAGGTTAAGCCAATCCAAAAAGTCCAACATGCCCTCTAAATGTTGTCATGTGGGATAAATAATGCATGAAAGGCTTTAAACCTATTTTGGTATATAGTCTAATCCCTATTTAATTAAATGGTCATGACTAATGGGTCTAATTGGGCCTAGTCCAATGAGTTGGTCCATGAATCATGTCATGCTAATTATTGGATTCTAATCGAGTGTCTAGTCTAATTGGTTTGCACAAGTCTAACTAATAGGTTAGCCACTAACCATATTAACTAACACAATAAAAATAATAATTATACACAATGTTATATACACAAATAAATAATATAAAATGACAAAATTACCCCTATTTGGAAAAGTGGTAGTGACAATTTGATTTCCCATTGGTTCCTAGGTCAGGGCTTACAGATGCGGGAGCCCTTTGTCACTCCACTTTTTTAATATTTTCAAAATCTTAAAATCTATTTTATTAAGGATTTTCTTCTTTATTTTTGAATCTCAAATAATAAATTTCATAAATATTTTGGAGGGAAATTAAAATTTATGATTTTTGGAGGAATTCCTAGTTTGTTACAAGGAATTAGAGTGGTCCCCATTTTTCAAATCCTCCTAACCACTTTCTAACTGTTTTTCTATTTGATTTTGTAAATAATAAAAAGGGCCGGGGCTTAAGTGATTAATGCCACAGAGTGGAGGGACCTAATTGAATAATTACCATCCTTTACTTATTAGCCAGAGAGAGAGAGAGAGAGAGAGAGAACTCATATTTTTTTTATTTCATTTTCCTTTCTTCTCAATCGAAAGCTCAACAGCTTCATTTCCTTCCTCCCGCCGAGACCAAACCCTAATTTCCTTCTCCGGCGGTTCTTGGTGATGGCGATGGTGGTTCATCTCCTCTACGAGGACTAGGGGTGAGCAATCCTCTTCGGATCGACGGCTATTTCTTTCTCTGCAGGATTCTCGGTGAGCGCATGGCTTCAATCGGTGGTGATTCCTTCTCTCCTCCACGAGTTCTCCTTTAGAGCGGTTCATCTCAGCTTGGATGACCTCAGCATCCACTTCTTCTTCTGCGACTGCTGGATCGGCTTTATTTTTTCGGCCTGTGGTTCGGTGAGTCTCTCTATTTCTCGAAAATTTGGGGTCCTTAATTTTTGTTTCTGATCACTGATCGATGTTCACAAAACATAGATCGGTTGATCTATTTGGGTTTCCTCATCACCGATCGATCAGATCTGAGTGTTCCCCCTGATTGATCATCGTTCGGTAAGCCTAGGGTTTCGTTGTTTGTTCGATACCATGGTGCGATGTTGATCGACTGATTTGTTTCGTTATGTTCATTTGTCCAGCATTCTTTGGTTTATCGGGAAACATATTGGAAGGGGGTTTCGAGAGCAGCTGTTCGGATCGGTATGTTATTGTGGATCGATTGAGTCTAATTTCCTTATTTCTTTTTCGTTGTTGCATCAGAGTAGTTGTAGTATTTTGGTGATTGCGTATGAGTTTCTTTTTGGTTTTGAGCAGTGATTTGAGGTTGCGCTCGAGTTCGATTGGATTATCAGTTCAGTTGGAGAATTCGACATCTGGAAGTGCTCTCGATTACTACTCAGGTACCTATGTTATCCTTCGATAGATAGTTAAATTTTTTCCTCTCCTTTGAGTCTGTTTGGCTTGGCTTGGGTCTGTTGGGTTGGGTGTTTGTTCATGTCTGGAAGAGCTTGTGTTCTATTCGTGTTGGTGGGGAATTCGTGATGTATCCGTGTCCGTGGTTGGGTTGCATGCTATACCAATACCATCGTGTGGCCGTAGCTGTATGCAGAGCTCGTGTCCGTATCCATGAGACAGGCTAGTGAAGGCTGGATTGGCGTGACAGTATTGTGTTACTTATAGTTTACAACTAAGATTTCTACTCTTATTTTGGATTGTATATTCTTTCAAAGAGATTGTATATTTCTTTGTATAATTTGGTGTTTGGGATCGTTCTGAACAAATGCTTTTCTGGAATTTGGTTGGAGTTCTGAGTTGAGTATGAATTGATGAATGAAAGTTTTGTATATATATATTCTATGGGTTAAATAAGATTGTATGCATATTTGTGCTTTTGTTCCGAAGGCTGATATACTTTTGTAAATTTCTGAGTTTAAGAAGGTCATAGCATGCAGTATTTGAAATCAGTTGGGTTGGCCAGAGAGTCCCAAATTTTCGTTCTGAATAAATTTGTTAAACTATTGGGCTGTTAAGTAGAGAGCTCTAGTATTGTGGTCGATTGGGATTACTTTGGTTTTCAAGCTATTATTCTATCATTTTAGTTTTTGTCTTCAGAAATTGGGGGTAATATTTTAAGATAGGTATTATCTAAAGCCTATTGTTAATTACCATTTCACCCCAAGTATCCTCTGTGGGTTTTTCTCATAAATGGCTGGCTAGTAAGTTACCTAAAGTCTAGCATTATCTAATCATGATATATAGAGAGCTAGTAGGGGTGTCTACCTAATTAATCTGGACTGTAATATTATTTTATATCTAAATAGGATTGTGTAAAACTAGTATGCTATTATAAATAATTAAATAAGTTGTTAATTAGAACTTAAACTGTACTATTAACAGGAGAACATCCAGATCTTCTATCTACCCTTGATCACTCGGAGCAAGGCAAGTACTGTTCTATGGTTTTTTGTGCATTTACATATCTTGTACTTTTCTTGTGACACATCATGACACGATATCTTATACCCATGTACTTCCTGTTCTTGTATTTACTTGTATCGGGAGGGGAAATACACTAGCTATGTGACCAAACCACGGTTACTATATTCATGTAGATAGCTTAGACCTCGCATCGTGCACGCGGGTCCTAAGCCGTACCGATATTCATGTACTCTTGTACATATTTCTGTACTCACCCTAGCTGGTCACATAGGCTAGTTGTATTTCAAATATTGTGCACATGTCATGTCTTGTACTTCAGGTTCATAGTTACATTCCTGTACTTTAAATCCTGTACTTTACATTCAGGTACTTTCATGTTTATTTCTTGTACTTTACATTTCATGTTCTCCTGTACTCATTTCCATATCATGATATTCTTGTTCATTACCTAGAACTGTACTTTACTCCGCTCCTGACTAGGATATGTTGCAGGTGAGATGGAGGCTTTGTGTGACACATACTATGGCCGAGAACCTGTAGATGCAATAGAGCCAGCTGGAGTTGCTCTGGACTTAGAGACTGAGGAAGCCTAGTGCATTACCCTTAGCAGTTTATGTTCTATTGTACTTGAGACAGTCAGACTTTATTTTAGCGGAATAAATGTAATAACTCTTAGACATGTACTTTGATTCTGGGATTCGATATTAGATGCTGTGGATTTTATTCATTCTTATCTGGACTTGTAGTTTCCCTAGAGATTTGTACAGCTTACTTCATCGTGTCCAACGATGAAGCCTGGACGTGTCCGACTCGTGTCCGATTATTTGGGAGAGGGTCGTGACACACTTAACAAGGATTGGGCAATCAAACTGGTCCTGTGTCGAACACAACTTGTGTCAAGTCTTGCATAGAGGAGGTGAGAGTTTGAAGCCCCGTCTCCAAGGTATCAATGCGTTATAGGAGATTTAGAGTTGAGGCCTCTCCCTCTTCTCCATTTCCATCCCTTGTCATGTAGACATGCATGATGTAGGAGAAAGTAGATGGGACAGTGGACCACTCACTCTCAGCCTCGTTATCCTGTGGAAAGATTGGCATCAAGGTCTCCTCTTCGAGTCCCAGATTTGACTACCCCTAGCTGCATCGGTATTTGTTTCTTGCTAGATATCATCTTCTTGGAACTAGGGGTTATTGTGAATGATCGGGGCCTGGCAACCCCCAGTCCCTACTGTATATGCGGATTTTATTTTTAATCGAGTATTCTGGAATACCCCGATAGCAGGGATTATTGTTTTATTCTCCCGGGGTCGGCTCTTTGATGCGCTAGACGAGATTGGAGGGTTATTAATTTTGACATTCCTCCTGGGAGCAGTGGAATTTGAAGTAACATGGCATGAGATGATTGGAAGTTCTTCCTCGTCTTCAACCGGCACCCTTTTTCTGAGACGACGTCGGACGGGTGCCGCGGGCTACAGTCATTGAAACACATACTACCTTTGTGGCGGAGCCACTATTTTGCAACAACGGTAGTTGATGATGATACTAGCACAAGTATGCCCAGTGGGGGGTGTATTGTGCGTAGTAGTTGTCTCCCTAGCTTTGCGTTTGTGACTAATCATATTACGCAAATCATGTATATCACTCTCCAGTCCCAAAATCCATAAGGACTAGAATACGTGGCATGCCAGCAGACACATTCCATAGGTATACCTAATTTAATAGACCAATAGAAAGTAACTTAAGCTGTAAAATGATCACATAGCAGGTTCAGAAACTATACTCATCCACATAAACAGAGAACCAAATAATAATACAAGACATACCGTGCTGAATAAAGGAACTGAAATAAGGTCAAATATAAATAAAATAGTCAGATAGGAAAAACCCATGGATACAAGTCTCAGCAAATAAATGAACGATACAAGTCTCAGATGAAAATGTAAAATAAGTTACTGTAAGTCTGCAGCTCTAAAAAAATAAATATAGCCATAAAGGAAGAACTACTCCGGATCAACCTCGTCTTCCACAGCTGGTGCAAAAGAATAGACTCCTGGCTCGTACACCTCAGGAAAGATCTTGCCAGCTTTATCTGGAGAATAACCAGGTCCTCAGGGGACATAGCAAGGCACATAAATACAAGCTAAGGTGCAGTAAATGAAATATTTCGGGTTAACTAAACCAAACTGACGTAACGCTTTGAGGAAAACGTTCGCAAGCGCAGACATCTCAAAAGTAAAAGACATCCGGGTCAGGCGTATATATAGTCGTAGCTCTGTGTCGGAATCTCAATGATAACTAAGAGATGCATTAACTCAGGAAACAGGGCTCCTCTCCAAATAAAAATAAATATACATATATATAAAGTGTAAGTGCACATCATGGCCCGAACAAGTAGTAATTATCCTCAACTCTCAAGAATCTATAAGTTGCATCCACAACTTACCGTTCTGACCTCTATCTAGACGGCAAATCCTATGACACATCTAAAAGAAAAATAAAATGACACAACCAATCATATCCTGCAAGTATTAGGGAATCTGGTATCTCAGGTAATCAAGTTCAGGTATCAGGATGATATATGTGTCAATCACATGTCGTATCCTACAGGTCTCAATGGAAATAAAATCCAAAGAATCACAAGAAGACTCTAGATGTCAATACTAGACAACCAAACAGTTGAGTGCACCCGAATGTAATTTGGAAGCCCGTATTACTATATCCATTAAGTTCCAAGACAGTAACATAAATACAAGAAATAAAATAAAAGATAAACATGCTCTGACAGTAGCAAGGTGCACTTGCCTGATTCCGTAGTGTGAAGATAAAAAGTAGCTCCCGTGTCCACGCCTCCGGAATCTAATGCTCCTAAATAATTAATTAACTAGTTTAAGTACTCATAAAACTTATCATAGGAATTAATTAGCTAATTTAATATTTTAAACCATAATAACTATATCTAAATATCTTATGAAACCACTTAGATTCATACTCAATAACACATACGTTCCATGGGACACCGGGACCTAGTTTTACGGTTTTCGACTTCCAAAATTGTCGGTTATGCCCCTACTTCGAGGGTATGCCTAAAAATCATCTAAAATCATAAAAATAATAATTTTAAATTATTTTACACAGAAATAAGCTTTGAATTCCAGATTTGGAATTCTAAAAAAAATTTATGACTATTTGACTTCCATGTCGGCTAGTCTACCCGAAACTTGTCTGAAACATCGCCAACTACCCAATATGGCTTAAATATGTTAAATAACATATTAAAACATAAGTATATAGATTATTTTTTAGGAAATAAACTCCACTATTGATCGTCAACTTAATCCCTAATTTATAGCCATTCTAGGTCAGTGGTTTACCCGAAAAGCTAGTATTTTGACCCCTATTTTTCTCGAACAGATCTAAAATGATAAAATCATGAAAAATTGCTGAAAAATCATATTTTTATAGTAATAAACCTATATTATATTCAGTTTTGAAATTTTCCAATAATAACATAGAGTTTCTTCACAACGGTGCTAAAAATCAATGCTACCGTAACCCGATTTCTCAACAATTATATATGCAACTTCTAGAGATAAAAAAATATAGGATAAAAAGGATCAAAATCTAATTTCTAAGGCAATAAAATCATATTTCCTATATAATTTTTATCATGGGATTCGAGATGGAAAAAGATAGAATCTTATCGAAATCTAGAAGGCTTGTGGGTGCTCCTCCTTGTCAAAGATTCCAACTTTTTTGCTTTGCTTGCTTGCTAACCCCTTCTTGATGGATTTAAAGGTGTTGGCAATGGCTCTTGAAGGTTGGATGGTGAAGATGATGTTTCTAGGATTTGTTTTGAGGATATGGATGGGTATATGATAAAAAGAATGGATTTTTATGGAGGAGGAAGAGTTATTTGATGGAGGGGATAAAGATGATGGGTTTGGATGGAGGGGGTGCTGCCAAAATTTGGAGAAGGAGAGGAGAGGATGGTCGGCCAAGTAGGGGGGAGGAAGAATTTAATTAAAGTTAGGGTTAGGGTTAGGGTTAGGGTTAGGGTAGAAATAGTTATATATGGGCTTTCATGGGTTTGCATGCATGTAGTATTTTAGGAAACCTATTTCTAGGGAGAGTGTTGGCTGAATATTATATGGAGGGACTATTTTGGTTCGGCCATGGAGGTAGGTCCCAGTTAGTTTGTTTGGTTTATTGGTGAGTTGGCTAATTGATTGGCTAAGGATTTAAATAGGTATTTCCTAATATAGAATCAATTAGATCTATATATAAATATAAATCAAAAAATATGAATATATATAATATATATTTATTAATATATTTTAATGCCCAATCATGCCTACACAGGTTTGGGTTTGCTTTTGAAGACGTTCGAGAAGGTTTGGTGCAACCGGGTCTCCTAAAATGTCATAAAGGCTTATATAACTAATTAATTAATCAAAATATGACTTGGGCCACAACTTGAATTGTTAACATGCAAGGGACTAAAATATGACTATGCCATCCCTATCATGGCTAGTATGCTAGTCAAGGCACCCAACTACACTAGTCATGCCATACTTTCTAGTCAACATGTATATCCAAACTCAACCATGGCTATGGCCCTTTTTATATAATTAAAAATAGAATTAAAAATAATTAAAATCCAATAAATATATTTAATACAATTAAATATTCTTTTAATTTAAGGGGTTTTACAATGCGAGGGGGGGTCCTTATTCATATCCACTTCATGCGTGCGACCAAGCATTGCATGTGTGTGATTGAGGACAATGTAGTCCCTAACACATTCCTGGCACATGAGATGCGCCTGAGTCATTAGTGGGAGATTGGTTGTGAGACAGGCCTACTTCATGCACGCAGTCAAACTGAGCGCATGGGCCTGTCATCACAATGTTTGCCCTTGGCTTGGTTTACGTGCATGAGCTGCACCCAAGTAGCAGAGGGACTTTGAGGTCTGACCCATTCTGGGTGCAGAAGCACCTGAGTCAGTCCGATACAGTTTACCATCAGCCAAGCACACGACTACTAATGCACGCTTTTGGCTCACTGTTGGCATAGCACGACGAGAGTATACGTTTCATGTTGCCTTGGACTTCTTTGTACTCCGCGAAGGCATATAGTACTCAGAGCCCAAATTTTCCTTTCCAAGATGGCAAGTGATTATGTCAAAGATATAAGGCTTTCCCAGTGCAGCAGACTATATGCACGAGAGGGTGGCTGCGCCCTTGTCTTCCCATGCCACGCTTTGCTTGGGAACAAGAAAACTGGGAGTGGAAGTACTTGCGCTTCCCATGCGCTACCTGAGAGGCAACAGCTTGCATGTTAATGGAGTCAGCAGTGAGGAGAGGTTTTACAGGCATAGCCCCTTATATGTTAGGGTCAGGCACAGCATCCTTAGGCACCCAGACTTGGTGAGTCTTCTTTGACTTTGGTAGCCGCTTCGAAGGAATTACGTTGTCTTTTGTAAGGAAGTCCTCGTAAGCTTGCCGTTCAAAGCATACGACCAGCATTTTTTGGAAGGACTCGAGCTTGTTGTCATCTGATTACATTACTACTTTCTCGTTGGAGGAGAAAGACGTCTCCAGCAGAGGTGCCAGCTTGTTTGCCATTGAAAAAGTTTAGATGAACTTTTGTATTTAACAAACGAAAGAAGAGTACAACTTTGATCCTCTAGGGGATCCTTTGTACAATATATTTTCTGGAGGCGTGTGACGATGGAGATCGAATACTGCTTCCGATTCCTTTACTCCATTAATCTGATAACGACCGAGAGAAAATTGTAAGTCTTCTTATTTGATTGCAAGGGGACAGAAATTCGGCTCTCTAAAGTGTGCTCTGACTCTTAGAATGTTTGTACGACTGATTTTGTGTCTTTAAAATGAAGGAATGATCCTTCTATTTATAGCTGCTTTATGGAATGATCCACTTTGGCATATAGGAATATTACGCGTGATCTATTAGGCACAGGGACATTGCACGCGTGAAGGTAGGACTTAATCTGTTGTAACTGTACCGTCGGACTACGAATGAACCGACATATGATAGTTGTTGAGATTCGCCTATTGCTGAGATCTTGGGTGGTTGGCAACCGTTCGTGATTGGAACTAAGTCAATGACACATAGAGTGTGTGATCTGCTCAAAGATCTCGAGCACCTGGAGCGGAGAAGATCCCTACGCCATGGAACAAGCTTAGGTTCAAAATTGATCCTTTAATATGAGATCATGTATGGTATGATCCAAATAAATTATGGGCATAGGGATGACCCTACGCCAGAAAGAACTTGGTGTAGTGGAACATCGTGGTGTGGAAGAGGATCCACGTGGCATTTGCACAGCCGTCTCTGGCACTAATTTAATGATTACGGTGATGTAAGCTGTCAGCTCAGTCTTTGAAGCATTTTTGGATTTTAGTGGCATAGGTTCGGCTATGCCTACGCCAGCTATTCGGCGTAGTGGTGAACCACTCTTTTGTTCTTCTGTTGCCATCGTCTGTACTGGAGTCGGGGTGTGCTACAGTTTGCTCGAGGTCTCGTTTTGTCAGCTAACTTCATTGTCAGATAAGCATTAAATGGCCATTGGTTTAAGAGAACATCTAAGCGTAGTCTCATAGATGGCATGGCGGTCTCTATGGTGTTGTGGCCTAAATGGCATAGTAGCCTTGATGGCGTAGTGGCCTATATGGCGTAGTCCCCCAGTACATTGAATATGGTCTATCTTTTCCTGAAGTATTATCGTTGCATGGGGCGTGATGCTCGAACGCAAACTTAGCAAACATCAAGATGGCAAGTTCATTGCCATTAATATGAGATTCATCATATTAGTTTCGGGGGCGGAAGGTTCATTGCCATTAATGTAAGATTCATCACGTTAATCTCGGATCTTCTTTTTTGATCGATTGCCACTTGGCGTATGCGCCTGACTATGTTACTCCTATAAATAGGTGCTTTTAAGAACGATGGACTTTGCTCGTTCCTTCTTTGCACCCAGCTTCATATTCGACCCCGACTTAGCTTCGGATGGCTGTGAGCCTCCCCTTTGGCACATAAGTCAACTATTGGTTGTAGATCTCCTCGTTCAAAGAAGTCATAGATTTAACGAAGAACTCTTTTAGAGAACTAAAATGCGCCTGAGTGTTTGGCATAGTAGTTCAAGCTTGAATAGCATCTTGGTTGTGTTCTGCTTGCAAACAAGTGTCGAGATGTTGGATACGGGATTTGGATTGATTCCAAACCCTGTTCGATCAATGCCTAGGAGTTGCGTCGAGGAGCTGCACTTTTCTTGTCATACATTGTATGCACAATAGGTAAACTAATTGTAAGGACCCTAATTTTTGGGAATTATTTTTTATTTATTTAGATGTTTTTTCTTTATTAAAATTGATTTTATATTTAATTATGACTATAGATGTACTTTTTCGTAGCTCAAATTTTTCGAGCACAATAAATACCAATCTTTTGAAATGTCCTTTATGAGTTTTGAAGTAGACAAGTCCACCTTCAATTTGATATATCATGTCCCATCAAAACTTATCCTCTAACATTCCATTGACTTAAATAATAGGCCATTTGATCGTTTACCGTAATTTTAGACCTAACTTTCAACTTAAGTTCAGAACTTGACATCGATCAAAACTAATTGACACAATATATGGTTTTGACCCATTTTGAGCCTACAATACATATACCAAGGGTGTGCCACTCAATCGAGTTTCCACGTGCTATTCATTTGTGAATGTCACAAGAGACTCATTGGTTCACTTTTCGAGTTCAATTTGACTAGAAAATATATTTGAACCCTAACCCAGCCCCTCTCGCACGACCCCAACCCCGATGACCTCCCCTGCAATGCCACGATGGCCGTCAACAGCCGATGGCAATAGCGACAATGGCAAACCGCAGCAACGACAACAATAGCAGCAACATGCACAGCAGCAAAGGCAGCAACAAGCCACATTCTTGACATGGTATCTCCTTCAATGACCATCTATTTTATGAACAGATTTTGCAGGTGCGTAACCAACCTAACCACCTTCAAATCCTATCAGGTAGTTCCCATTAGTTCGCGATGTACACGACGCAAATCGAGTTCCAAAATTGAAGAAAAAACTCGATATTTGGACGTTAGAGACTGTCCCAACGTCCCATGTTTGCAGTCGATTTACGACAAGGATATCATAAATCTTGGAAAGCCGCTTGAACAGAGTTTTAGACAACCTAATCGAGATCAAAAAATAATTAGTATATTTTTGTGACTATTATATTCTATTTAAAATTAGGTTAAACTTAACCAAAAATCTGTTTTTGAAACATTAAAATTTTCCGATATGGGGTCCATCCCGACAAATCGGGCGACTTTGTCACATTCCAAAGGCATCGAAAGGTGCGTATGGTTGTTATAGACATGTGGGCTTTGACAGAACACGAATTGGTTGCGTATGCACGACGAATTCGAGGCGTATCCGTCAAATTTTTCCGCATCGACCCCTTTGCAAAAACCCCAATTACTTTGTGCATGTTCGTCACATTGTGGCAAAACTTATGTCACTAGACTCATATTATTATTTTGGTCCTGTGAGCCAAGTTTGGTCCAATTCTGAGAAGGTCAACCAGAACACTATTTTGGTGGGCCCACGATCCCACTAAACAGGCAATTTTGCGTACGGCTCGTCGGAATCCAATTTTGGATATACCATTGAGTTCATATAAAAAAAAATTGGACTCGTAGGTATATAGTTTTAATGCCTATGGTTCGTATTACGTATTTTAGAATAGGTGTACGTATTTTGTCTCGTATTGCATGTCTCCTTGCTTGGTTCGGCGTGTTTGGTTTGGCTTGGTTCGGCTTAGGTTGCTTTGTTTCATCATGGACCAAGGGGAAAATCCCTACCTACCACCTCCCTCACCATTTATTAACCGTATCCCTTTCTCTCTCCTCATTTACTTTCCTTTTTCCCCACCATTACTCTTCACCTACCTGAGAGAGAGGGAGAGCTTAGGCAAGTGCATCTTGCTTTATGGAGGAACTCAAGATTTATTGTTCCATTTTCTTCTTCACAGCATGCTAAGACACTTTAGTACTTAGCATTTTTAATTTCTATGGTTCACTGCTTGTAGATCTAGGTTTATTTCATTTTTGAATTTCTTGGGCTTTGATCTATTTAATCTGGTTATTATCAAGTTCTGATGGTTCCATGTTGTATAGAATTTCATTCTGCCCCATTTTGACCTATGGAAGTTCGGATTTGGACTCTGGATGAAGGTTTTATGAAGCTTGGAAGCATGGCTTGCATGGTTCTTCTTCTCGGAATAATAAAGAAGAAGAACAGTTCCCTGCCGCATGATTCTTTGCCGCATGAACTTAGTTGCATAGCCTTTTATGCGGCAAGTTATTTTTCTGGTCGCATAGCCCTTGCCGCATGACTTGGCTGCATGTCCCCAGCCGCATGAATATCTTAGCCGTATGAAACTCTGAGCCGCATGTGTCCGGACTAATCCAGTCGCATGCACATTCGTTGGACTCAGCCGCATAAGCTTGTTGACCCAGAGCCACATGGAATTATTTTCATTCAGCCGCATGTGACCTATTCACTCCCGGCCGTATATGCCCAGCCTCCCAGTCGCATATGATTCTCAGCCGCATATGCCCCGCTCCCCTGCGAGCCGTATGAGACCCAATTACTTATGCCGCATATGCCCTCCAGTCATTTCCAGCCGCATGAGGCCCTTCCCTTCCCAGAGCCGCATGCGCTCCCTTTTATTGGCCGTATGGGACCCAGTGATCCTGAGCCGCATATGCCGCATGCACCCTGGCCTTCCTTCCAGCCGCATAAGCTACGAGCCCTGCGCCGCATTGAACCCAAGTCCGCTAGCCGCATAAACTCATTTTCCTGAGCCGCATGACTCCTCCCCCTGCCTTGCCCTTGTTGTTTTAACTATTTTATTATACTCATGTCTGGTAACTCTCAGTATAACTCGGGTCTCTTGATAGAATGCTTGTACTACGTTATCCTGCACATATACCATGAATGCGACAGTGACCCATAGTGGTGCACTCTTGACAAGTAACATGACATGATAGTGGCCCGCCGTGGCGCACTCTTGACAAGAAAACCTGACATGATATACTTGATACGCTGTTGCGACATCTAGCTTGACATAACAAGAATGAATAACCTGGACACCGTGGGCGATTGTTCATGTACAAATGAACCAGTCTTGTCTTGCATCATGTTTAGGATAGGAACCCTGAGTACCACAGTCATGGGTACCTACTAAAATTGACTAAGGCTAATAACTAGAATAACACAGTAGTCATGAAGAGATTTTCCAGCTACATGCAATCCCGTTACCTGGGCGCGCTTATGGATCTGTAGCCTGCCGACGAGTATGGCACATTTCTAGTACACTGTCATGTGTTGCACCCCCTCTCTTGAACAAATATTCGACCTGGGTAACCTAGATGGTCTGCAGGACTTGTGGCTGTCGGAACAATCTCGCTGTATCTTGCTAGTAACTAGGCCTGTGATAACCCTAGTTAGTTAAAGTATCAAACCGTACTTATTGCGTGGCCATGATTGTTGGATGAGGCATAACCTGTCTAGTCTGGTCTTGATCCTGTACAAGATTGTTACATGACCTGATTTCTTATGTTATCTTGCCGATAAATGATGGGAAACCAAGTTTCGTTCAGATGAAGGGTTACAATCCCGGTCCTTATTTGGTTTACGGGTTGTAACCTGGTTATCTGAATAGTTTTATGGTTATCTCGTCGTATATCATCCTGATTTTTTTTATATTTCCAGTTCTTACTATTTATATATACTCTTGTGCTAATTCCTGGTTTTAGTTCCTAAGTGAAGCTTTCTTTGTGGCACTTGCTCTTTCTGGGATCTGACCCAGCTGGTTTTGTATGGCCAGATTTTGGAGCAGCTCCAGAGGATCTACCGACCTTCTAGTCCGATGGTGACCACCAGGCGTAACCAGGGCAACGAGTGGGTTTATTTTTGGCTCTTCCACTCTATTGTAAAAATATTCTTTTGAGACGTTTAGCCGACGAGCACTTGTTTAAATCGATTGCACTTTACTTACTGTCTGCCTACGGGCTGTAACATGATTAACAAATCCTAAGGTTGATCATGTATGACTAAAACTCTTGCTAGTCCTGACATTTTGTAACGACTAGCTTCATGATCAGCTAAATATATAATGTTTGGGACGCCTTACTATTGTATATTTGGTGATCTTGCATCTTATAACATTTACTTACTTGCTTATGATTGAGACACTAGGCTTGTTCATGACTATAGGAGACTGATGGCTTGTAGTTAAACCTTCATGTATCTAGACAGTCGTCACCGTATAGAGAGGTGGGGTTGCACTTCAATATACGTAGCTGGCTATGTGCGCCCCCGCTCTCCAGTATTCTGGTTCTGAGGCATGACATGGTTTAAATGGTGGTCCATGCAGGTCTTGTGAGTCAAGATATGTGAGGGTTTACCGAATAAATGTCTCAATCAGTACTTGCCTTGATCTCTGCTCGTATCCTCTGAATCCCTGGAATTCTTGTCTTGATCATATGCTTGTATCTTTGATCTGTCCTGGTCCTTCCTTATTGTTCCCTATGTCGTCTTCTTCAGCAGTATTGTACCTGGCCCTGCCGATCAGCAAGGCGAAGCGCCTCCCGTGGACCAGCAGAAACCTGAAGATCAAGCCCAGCATTCAGGAGTGGCCTCTAGAGTCGTGCCAACTGGAGGAGATCCACCAGTCCAGCCAGTTCAGCCTGCAGAGCCTGATGATGGCACTTTGGTGGGTCTCATCAGGACCTTGTTAGCTTCCCAAGATCGTCGAGGAGATGTCTTACACCAGGCAGTAACCGATGCGCTGACCAGAGGAGGTCATCACGGTAATAGCGTGGCCAACAGCTTCACGCGCCTGAACCCTCCATTCTTTAATGGTAGCGAAGATGCTATTGCTGCTGATGCATGGCTTCAGGACACAGAGGTGATTCTAGAAGCAGCCAGGATGCCCGAGAATGAGAAGGTGGCCGTAGTGCACCTGCAGTTATTGGATTTGGCCCATAGCTGGTGGGCGGCGCAAGCCGTTGTATTAGTGGCACCTATTGCCTGGGCAGTATTCAGAGAGAGATTCCAGACCAAGTACTTCGATGCTGTAGCTCGGTACGACCTACAGACGAGGTTCACCAATCTGAAGTAGATGGGCAGGAAGGTCGACGGATATGCGGCCGAGTTTTCCAGGCTTAGTCGGTTTGCTCCCATCTTGGTGACAACCGAATACGATAGAGCCCAGTGGGTCCAGCAGGGGCTCCATCTCGAGATTTTGCTGGCAGTGGAGCAGTTTGAGCATTAGACTTTTGATGCAGTCTTGAGAGTAGCTAGGAGGCATGAGTATACCTCCCAGAGGAACGTGGACAGGAACGGGGGTCGGAAGCGATCCTACGGCCAGATGAATCAGTCTTCAGCACCAGCCCCAGCAGTTTGGGCTTTGACCATTGGAGCTCCGAGGCGGGCGGCCTCTGTAACGTCGGTTCAATATTCAGCCCCGACGTACCCTCAGCAGCAGAAGCAGAAGCACTCTTCCGCAGTGGGATGTTCGTATTATTGGAAGCCAGGACATGTGGTATCAGAATGTCGCAGGGCACAGGGATTGTGCCTGGCTTGTGGAGCAGCAGATCATAAGATTGGATCCTGCCCGAATAAGGGTAGTTCATCATCGTCCAACCTTTCTAGTCCTTCGGTGAGAGGACCAGCACCAGTCCAGCAGCAGCAGTACCCGTTGCCGAGGCCCTTGCCGCCTCAGACCCAAGTATTCCAGCAGCAACACCCCCAGCAGTATGTACAAGCCCAAGCCCTGAGTCAGAGCAGGCAGCGAAGATTTCAGCAGAGGTGACCAGCACCCGAGGGCATGGTCAGGCTATAGTGATAACTGCAGAGGAAGGATTGGCACCAGGAGAGGTAGTGGCAGGTACTATTCTCATCAACTCCTTTCCAGCTTCAGCTTTATTTGATTCTGGTGTATCACATTCATTTATGTCTGCATGATTCGCGACACGGATAGGAATAGAGTCTGAGTCATTATCAGTAAGGCTCAATATACTTACTGGTAACGGACTCGTAGGAGTAGATAGAGTGTTTTTCTCGTGTCGGATCGTAGTTAGCGATAGAGAATTCCCCGCTAGATTGATAGAGTTTCCGATGGCCGATTATGATATGGTCTTAGGGATGGATTGGTTGAGGAACCAGTATGCTAGGATAGACTGCCATATTGGCAGGGTTGTTTTTAGTATTCTCGACGAGCCAGAGTTTTCCTTCTTTCGAGAGGAAGTTGAACCTTCTCCTCCAGTATTGCGGATGGCAGTAGCAGCTGTGCAATTACCCCGAATAGTTGAAGAGTTTCCAGATGTTTTTCCAGAAGAGCTTACAGGGATGCCGCCAGAGCAACAGATCGAGTTTACTATAGACTTGATCCCCGGGACAGCCCCAGTGTCAGAGAGAGTCTACAGGATGGCGCCGTCAGAATTGGAGATATTGTACAAGATGATTGAAGAACTCAGAACCAAGGGATTCATTCGTGCTAGTGGATCGCAGTATTTTCGAAGATCGACTTGCGCTCAGGATAACATCAGATCAGAGTCAGAGAGCAGGACATCCCGAATACAGCTTTTAGATCGAGATATGGGCATTGGGAGTTCCTTGTTATGCCCTTTGGAGCCACCAATGTGCCGGCTGTATTCATGGACCTCATGAATCGCATCTTTACGCCTTATTTGGATCAGTTCGTGATTGTGTTCCTAGATGACATTCTGGTCTACAGCAAGAGTGTAGCGGAGCATGAGCAGCATCTCCGTGTGGTTCTTCAGATTCTTTGAGGGTATCAGTTATATGCCAAGTTCAGTAAATGCGAGTTCTTGCTCGATCGCATTTCATACTTGGGTCATATCATCACCAGAGGAGTAGTAGAAGTGGATCCCCAGAAGATCATGGCTATTGAGTCATGGCCGGTGCCCAGCACAGTAGCCGAAGTCCGTAGTTTTCTTGGTTTGGCCGGCTACTACCGGCGATTTGTTTCAGACTTCGCTCGAATTTTAGCGCCATTGACCCAGTTGACCCGCAAGGATGTGCAGTTTGCTTGGACAGCAAAATATCAGGATTCTTTTGAGAAGTTGAAGCGAGGCTTGATGACGGCACCCATTCTCATGCTTCCAGATGGGACCGGAGGATTCTCAGTATATTGTGATGCTTCAGGCAGAGGCTTAGGATGTGTTCAGATGCAGCATGGGAAGGTAATAGCTTATGCGTCACGTCAACTTCGTGACCATGAGAGGAATTACCCAACCCATGACTTGGAGCTGGCAGCAGTAGTGTTTGCACTTAAATTATGAATATACTACTTGTATGGAGATAGGATAGAGATTTTCACCGACCACAAGAGCCTGAAGTATGTTTTCACCCAGAAGGATCTTAACATGCGTCAGAGAAGATGGCTGGAGCTTCTTGTGAATTATGATGTCAACTTGCAGTATTATCCTAGAAAGGCCAACGATGTTGCAGATGCATTGAGCAGGAGAGCCGGAGTTTATTTCCTAATAACGCAACCAGAGCTGTTAGCAGATCTTCAGAAGATGGGTATAGAAGTTGTTCTCCCTTCCAGTGTGGCATTGATGGACAACATGCAGGTTCAGTCCACTATAGTCAAGAGGATTCGGATGGCGCAGTCAACAGATTCCAAGCTTCGGCGGCTCAGAACAGAGTGTAAGGCAGGATGAAGACCAAAGTTATGCATTCATGAAGATGGTATACTTCGATATGGTAAGCATCTTTGTGTACCCGGTGGAGATATCAGACAGGAGATCATGGCAGAGGCCCACAGTTCTCAGTATTCCATTCATCCGGGCAGCATGAAGATGTACCGTGATATTCGTCAGCACTTTTGGTGGAATGGCATGAAGAGGGAGATAGCCCGGTTTGTCTCTCGGTGTTTGGTTTGCCAACAAGTTAAAGCTGAACATCAGAGGCCAGCTGGACTTCTTCAGCCCTTGCCAATTCCAGAATGGAAGTGGGAGCATATAACCATGGACTTCGTGACTGGCTTACCTAGATCTCCGGCTGGTAGAGATGCTATTTGGGTTATAGTTGACAGGCTCACGAAGGTGGCTCACTTTCTCCTATTCAGAGTTGGTCAGTCTACGGCTTAGCTAGCAGAAATGTATCTCAGGCAGATCCTCAGATTGTACGGTGTTCCAGTCAGTATCACCTCGGACCGAGATTCAAGATTTACGTCGCACTTTTGGCGTAGCCTGTAGGAGAGTTTGGGAACTCACCTCCAGTTCAGCTCAGCTTATCATCTGCAGACAGATAGTCAGTCAGAGCGCACTATTCAAACCTTGGAAGACATGTTGAGATCTTGCACACTCGACTTCGATGGTTCGTGGCAAGATCACCTGCACCTGGTGGAGTTCTCATACAACAACAGTTTTTTGGCCAGTATCCAGATGGCACCGTTCGAGGCCCTATATGGCAGGAAGTGCAGATCCCCGCTAGCCTGGGATGATGTTAGAGAGAGGCAGATGTTCGGTCCAGAAATGATTGCCCAGATAGTTGAGGTGGTCAGAAGATTCAGGGATCATCTTCGAGTTGCCCAATATCGCCAACGTCATTGGGCCGATTCTCATCGGCGCCCTCTTGAGTTTTCTGTCGGTGACCATGTATTCCTAAGCATTTCGTCTAACCGTGGCGTCATTCATTTCGGCGTGCGGGGAAAGCTTAGTCCTAGGTATATAGGACCGTTCGACATTCTGGAGCGAGTAGGTGATGTATCCTATCGTCTCGCTCTCCCGTCGTCGCTACGTGAGGTGTATGACGTGTTCCATGTATCCCAATTGTGACGGTATATCTCGGACCCGAGCCACATCCTGGATCATTCGAAATTGATTGTTGATACCAACCTTTCGTATGAGGAGAGGCCCGTGTCTATATTGGACCGAAGAAAGAAGACACTCTAGAACAAGACTATCAATTTAGTCCGAGTTGCATGGGGTCATCACTCTTTGGGTGAGTCAACATGGGAGCGTGAGGATGATATCCGATCGCGATATCCCGACCTGTTTGACTCGTGAGATATTGTCACGATCCGCTACCCAAATTATTGGGCCGGGCCGAGTCATGTCCAGCCTACGCTTGAGATAAAGCGTAGTAAGCTGTTCTAAAGATAACAAGATAAGACTAAAATGTGCTAACAGTTCTATATGTAATAAAGAGTCGTAAATGTCCCAAACACAAAATTCGTCTCGTATATCAATAAGATCCAAGTATAAGTCCAAAATGTAGAGCTGGATACAGGTCCAGTCACAAAATACATAGTCTAATACATGACTACTCTCAAAAGTCCAAAGTAAATAGACAACTAGACGAGTTTTCCCGCTGGTACATCCTCGTAAGATAAAGCCTGGTCCTCGGCAGCAGCTCCATAATAGGAATCACAAAGCAACTCCTCCTCAGTAAGTATACCTACAATGTTATCCTGTCAGGACGGGAGCAAGTACTGATTCTAGCAAACTAAATATACAAAACATGAAATAAATAGGAATGTAATAAACTGGAATCATGGCACATCATAATCTATCATGGCAAGGACACATATGTCATAGAGACAGATGTATATGTAATGTTTAAAACTGTAGCAGGCACGTGATCGTCAATAGGTGTACAATGTGCAGGAGCACATAATGAAATGTACTTTCGTATAAGTGATACGGCGATAGATGTACATATGTACAAATCTGCTTTGAGATAAAGCCTACGGCGCAGTAATCATATAAAATAAAACTTTGCTCGGTAAATACATACGGAGAAGGGGGCATGATCACGTACTCTACTAACAGTTTCCCCATAACCCAGATTCTTATCATGTGAGAGATATATAAAGACTGTCCTAAGCATGGTAGGGAATGAAAATAAATACAACATGTGAAGATTTGACTTGCTACCCCAAGGATCAGCATTTAACATGGTTGGAATCGTAGTTCATTGTTGTAACAGTATGTAAAGTTTGTAGAAGTACTTGCCCGTAGCAAAGCAAAGCAGCGATAGATATGCTATAGATGCCTGGTGACTCGTCACTGTAGAAATAATACATAAACTTAGTTTTTATACTAAGTTAAACACTAAGACACTAGTTGTGTGATACGACTTTCTGACTGGGCACCTAGCCAAATGATAACTTTAGCATAGGAGACCAATGTGGGGTAACACAATACCAAAACTAACTTTCTAGGGTCTTTATACTAGTGCGGGGTGAGGTCCAATACATTTATAACTCAAACAATACAAAGCATTGAAAGTCATAATTATTCAATAAATAAATTAAACTGTATATTGTGTTACAACAATTTTTGAGATAGACAAAAAGCTCAATTTTACATAAATAAAGTACCAAAATGATCCTTGTTAATTATAGAAATTTATACTAATTTTTCTAGAATTTACAAACCCTCTTAGATATTTATTAAACATCAGCAAACATATGCATCCTGAAAATGAGTTCTGTTTTCCTATTTTTATAAAATACCAAAATACTTATTAAATACTGGAAAAAGTATAATAAATTAGCTAAATTAACATAGTATTTAAATACAATTTTTTCTAGATCTTTACAGCACATAAAGCATATATAGAAATTCAAAAACAGCAAGTAACACTTTCTGGAAAATAATTAATTAATTATTTACTATTTTGTCCATGTATTCGAAATTGAACCGAAGTCCAGATACAGGACTCCGAGCCATGAATCAAGTCCAATATGACTTGTACAGACTCTGAATGTATTAGACACAATTGGGCCCAAAAACCCATGCTAGGTTTGGACATCAATTGGTCATAATTAATAAAATGCAGGAATTTAAATATAAATAATATATTTTAAAGTGGTAAAATATACAAGTCACAAATATACAATAAAATAACTTGTGAAATTTTTACATAATAATATTTTGTACAAGGTAGAATTTGAAATACATACATAAATATACAACAACAATATTTATATATATACATATAAATATATATATATATAAAATATATATATATATATATATATATATATATATATATATATATATATATATATATATTCTTTATATATATATATATATATATATATATATATATATATATATATATATATATATATATATATATATATATATATATATATATATTCTTCATATATAAAATACATATATATATATATATATATATATATATATATATATATATATATATATATATATATAAAATATATATATATATATATATATATATATATATATATATATATATATATATATATATATATATATATATATAAATACTAATATATATATATAAATACTAAAAAAATATATATATATATATATATATTTATATATATATATATATATATATATATATATATATATATACATATATATATATATATACATATATATATATACTAAATATAAAATATATATATATATATACAAATACTGTATATATATATAACAGTATATATATAATAATATATTTATACATAAATACATATACATATATACATATATATATAAATACATATATATACATATATGTATATATAAATACATATATGTATATATACTGTATATATAAATATACGTATATATAAAATAAAAAAATATATACATATATATAAATACATATATACATATATATAATAAAATAAAATAAAACAAAACAAAACAAAAAGAAAAGAAGAGGAAAAGGGGGAGCTCGAACTCGGCCAAGGCAGGGGGGTATTTAGCGCGCTCGGGCTGGCTAGGGGGTCAGCCCGAGTCATTTGTTTAGGGAAAGGGTTTGGGTTAGATTTATTAGGTTTAAGGTTAATGGGTTTCTGAACCCAATAGCATGATCTAAACCCGTTAACCCAATAACCTAAATAACAGTTCGGCTTCGTGTCCAGACTGTTTAGGACACGAGCAAATGAAATCTGACCCAGTGTCGTGTGTCTGCGCTCAGCACGACACGCACAACACTGCAAACGCGTATCCAACTCTACTGTTAGGTTCCCCATGTCCAGGCGAACGTCATGCGTGAGTTTGGGACACGCACGACACGATTTAGGGTTGTTACCTTCGTGTCCGGCGTTGGGGTTTGAAGTCGAGGGAGCTTCCGGCGGCGAGGGACGTCGTGGTCGCGGCGCTGGGGTGGCGCTGCACTCGCCTGGCTTCGACGAACACGTCGGTGGTGGTCGATGGTGGTGAAGGTGGCTGTGGAGGTGACGCTAGGGGTTCGTCGGAGTTAGGGTTTCGGAAGGGTCTTGTCGAGGAAGAAGGAGTGGAGGCGGCACTGTGGGGGGTCGTGGTGGCATGCTAGGGTTAGGGTTTGGTCTGGGGGTATTTATAGGGAGGAGGAGGAGGTCGGTGTTAGTGGCTAGGTCGGCCTGGAAAGGCGGGGAAAGGTCGGTGGTCGTCGGGGCAGCTGGCCAGAGAATGTGGGGGGGTGACGGTAGTTTTACAACAAGCCCCTAGGTTTTAGGTAATTACAGTTAGGTCCCTCCCACTGCATAATGCAAAAACGAATTTGCAAATCCCCTCCCGCTCTGTTTATATGCAAATTAAATTTGCATAGAACATTTAGAAAATTGTAAACAGCATTTAAACAATCTATATAATTGCAAAACTTAATTAAAATATTTTGTAAAATTGCAAACTTACATTTTTAGTAATTAAAACTCATTTAAAATTATTTAAAAATTCTAGAAAAATTCCCAAAAATTATAATAAATCATTTTAAAGCTAAATAGGTCATTAACACTAACTAAACCAAATTTGAAAAACAGGGGCTAACAAGTCTTCCTTTCTTGAAAAATTTTGTCCTCGAAATTCACAAGCATAAAAAACTCTACAATCATTCTAACATAACAACAAATACAACAAAAGACTAAGGCTACGATCAAAACTAACCTCTAAGGTATCAAGCGGGAACGGGTGGTTCCCTCGCAGCTGTTGGGTCGAACAAGTAAGAATATCTCTCCCTCATGTCCAATTCCCTCTCCCAAGTAGATTCACCCGGAGAGTGACGGCTCCAAGCTACTCGTACTAAGGGTATGACTTTGTTCCTCAGCCTCTTCTCCCTCCTGTCCAATATCTCTACTGGCTGCTCAGTGACTACAAGGCTTGGTCCGATCTCCAACTCTGAATGGTCTAGCACATGGCTGGGGTCCGGAACATATCTCCTCAGCTGAGACACATGAAAGACATCATGAACTCCTGCTAGATTGGGTGGAAGTGCAACCCTGTAAGCTACCTCACGATCCTGCCAAGTATCTCGGACGGCCCGATGTATCTGGGGCTCAACTTGCCTCCTCGTTCGAACCGGATCGTCCCTCTAGTAGGTGATATCTTTACCAGCACCATATCTCCTTCAGCGAACTCCATCGGTCTGCGACTAGCATCAGCCCAGTATTTCTGCCTGTCCTGAGCGACTCTGAGCCTATCTCTGATCATCCCGACCTTCTCTACTGTATCCGTGATCATCTCTGGCCCAAGCATAACTCTGTCCCCAACATCGTCCCAAAAGAGCGGTATACGGCATCGTCGTCCATATAGAGCCTCGAAAGGAGACATACCGATGCTGGCTTGGTAGCTGTTGTTGTATGAAAACTCTACCAAGTGCAGATGGCTCTCCAATGATCCGCCAAATTCAAGCACATAAGTCCTCAGCATGTCCTCTAGCGTATGTATCGTCCTCTTGGACTGTCCATCTGTCTGCGAGTGGTACGTCGTACTGAACTTGAGCCGACTGCCCAACTCCTCCTACAAGCTCCTCCAGTAGTGGGACGTGAATCTGCTGTCTCGGTCTGACACGATGCTCACTGGTACTCCGTGCAAGCGAACTATCTGCTGCGTATATAGCTCTGCTAACTTCTCGTTGGAAAGCCCCACCTTGAAGGGTATGAAGTGCGCACACTTCGTCAGCCTGTCCACGATGACCCAAATGGCATCCTTTCCTCCTTGGGAACGAGGAAGCCCTGAGATGAAGTCCATCATAATGTGTTCCCACTTCCACTCGGGAATGGGTAACGGCTGTAATAGACCAGCTGGCCTCTGGCGTTCTGCCTTAACCTGCTGGCAAACTAGGTATCTCAAAATAAAATGTGATACATCTCTCTTCATCCCGTGCCACCAAAGATGTTCCCGTAAGTCACGGTACATCTTGTTGGCACCAGGGTGAATAGAATATCATGATCTATGCGCCTCCTGCAATACTGCCTCTATCAGCTCTCAAATGCTGCCTGGCAATCCTCTGACCAGATGTACTCTGCGTCCTTCCGCGTCAGTTTCGTCATGGGTTCAGCTATCCTAGCAAAGTCCTGGACGAACTTCCTATAATAGCCAGCTAAACCCAGAAAGCTTCTGATTTCTAAAACTGACGTCGGAGCCTTCCATGTCTAAACGACAGCAATCTTTCTGGGATCCTCCGAGATCCCTCTCCAGTGACTACATGACCGAGAAACTCCACTCGGTCTAAAAAGAACTCGCACTTCGACAATTTGGCATATAACCTCTCCTGCCTCAGAATCCCCAAAACTGTCCGCAAGTGCTCTGGGTGCTTCCCCGGCGTCTTCGAGTATATCAGGATGTCGTCGATAAATACTACGACGAACTTATCCAGATACTGGTAAAATGTCTTATTCATCAAATTCATAAAGACAGCTGGCGCATTTGTGAGACCAAATGGCATCACCAAAAACTCCTACTGCCCATACTTCGTGTTGAACGCCGTCTTCTGGATATCTGCAGCCCTAACTTTCACCTGGTGGTAACCGGATCTCAAATCTATCCTGGAAAACACCTTCACCCCACTCAACTGGTCGAACAAATTATCTATCCTGGGCAGAGGATATTTGTTCTTAAGGTGATGGTATTCAACGCCCGGTAGTCAATACACAACCGGACTGTACCATCCTTCTTCGACACAAAGAGCACTGGCGCTCCCCATGGAGAAGCACTAGATAAATGAAATCCTTTTTCAACAGGTCATTAATCTGCTCCTTCATCTCTACGACTTCCTTGGGGTTCACTCTATAGCAAGCCCGGGATACTGGTGATGAACCCGGTACTAAATCTATAGTGAACTCCATATCTCTGTCAGGCAGAAGTCCTGGAAGATCCTCTGGGAATACATCCATATACTTCCTAATGATAGGGTGTGGCGGTGCTATCTCCCCAACTGTCACACAACAGTTCGGCTCCAGGCTGATCTTCGGCCCTGTCCTTCTGACACTGAATGGTGTCGTGTCTAGGGGATAGCTAAGCCAGTCCATCCACAATATGATAACATACCCGGGGAGTGGCATCACAAAGAATCGTCTCCTAAACTCTCTCTCCGCTATAGTAATAGAGCATCGATAGATATCTCTAATGGGCACTGGTCCGCCTTCCGTCATTACTCTACTCATCTCCTCGGTATGTGTAGCTACTAAGTAGTATTTATGCAAAAACTCTAATGACAGGAAGCTATGAGATGCACCGGAATCAAACAAACATAGAGCTCAAAAAGTGTACAAATAAACATCTGTGATGACGTCAGCCAAATAATCTGGCTCCGAAACCTGCTTCGGCTCCGACTCAAGAGCCAGACTATAAGTCTTCCCCTAGGATCCCTTCTGCTGCTACAGATGTTTTCCAAACCTCTGCTGCTGAGTCGGAAGCGGCGGTCCTCTAGACAGTGGTCCGGCACCTGGTACCCTCGCTACTGGGCACTCCCGAAGCTGGTGGGTGGCCGACCCGCAAGCTAAGCTCTGCTTCAACCTCTTTCTGCAGACGGAGTAATCATGCCCTGGTCTTCGACAAAATATACACAGAGCTCCCTTCAGCGGCTGAGGTTCCGCGGCTCTAACTAGTGGGTTGGGTGATGTGGTGTAGGGGGACGGTAAGTCTGCTGGTGTGGCGTCGGTGCTCTCGGCTGGAAAGCCTGACGCTTGGATGGTCCCTCGAGGTGTACAGAAGCCGGCCTCTTACAAGACTGAAGACGCTCCTCTATGCTCCGGGCCAACTCTAGGCTCTGGTAGTAGTCAGTCGTGCCGTTTGCCACTATAAGAATGCCAATGTCTAGAACTAGACCATGGCAAAACCTACGGGTCATCTCCTCTGGGTCTATAACTATACTAGGAGCAAAACGGCTCAGGCGACTAAACTCCGCTGCATACTCGTCAACAGAACGGTTCCCCTGCGGGATGTTCTGGAATCGTAGCCCCATGGCTACCCTAGCGGTGGTCGAGAAGAATTTTTTCTTGAACTGGGCTTTAAACTGATCCCAAGTGGCCCTCCCTCTCGCAAATAGCGGCTCATTTCGGAACCAAACTCCTGCCAAGTCTATCAGCAAAAATCACACTGCCTCGACCTGGAGGTCACTCGACAACCTAGCTCCAAGGAGCTTCCTTTCTACCGAGTCTAGCCAGTCATCTACTACTACTATGCCCTCAGTCCCTAAGAACTCCTTGGGGTTCAGACCCATGAAGTCCTTGATTGTCCCTGCTCTCTGCCGTGGCTCTACAAGTGGTGGGACCACGGTATGCTCCTCAGAATGCTCCATGCTCTGACAGAGTAGGGTGGTCTGCTCCTGATGGGTCGTTAGGAACCCCTGGATCAGAGTGAGTAGTTGGTTCCCGTCGAGTGTGACGGAAGCCCGGGTAGGTATAGTAATAGGTGGTGGTGGGAGTATTGGGTCCTGCTGGGACTGTGATGTGGAAGGTGGTGGAAGCATTTGGGTTGGTGGATTTGTGGAGTGGGGGAGTATAGTAGGTGGATGTACATCGGTCAACTGGTCAACCGACTGGATAGGGAGTGTGCCATTCTCAGGTGTGACATACTGGGATGAGCGGGTGAGCACCATCTAAATAAATAAAAGGGACTTATAAGGACTCTTTAAAGTAAACAATCATAAATAACAAGAAAATCCAATTTGTAACAACGAACATGTGATGCGTTTCCTATGTTGCAATCCTAGTAATCCTCTAGATGTTCTAAGCGTCATTCCTAGTGCTGTCTAATTACCTTAAGTTCCTAATTGCAGGCAAGCTTGGTACAATAACATAACCAAACAATTTAGTCAGGACATGTATGGGCCACCACTAAAAATATGTCATGATCCGCTACCCAAATTGTTGGGCCGGGCTGAGTCATGTCCAGCCTACGCTTGAGATAAAGTGTAGTAAGCTGTTCTAAATATAACAGGATAAGACTAAAATGTGCTAACAGTTCCATATGTAATAAAGAGTCGTAAATGTCCCAAACACAAAAGTCGTCTCGTATATCAATAAGATCCAAGTACAAGTCCAAAATGTAAAGCTGGATACAGGTTCAGTCACAAAATATATAGTCTAATATATGACTACTCTCAAAAGTCCAAAGTAAATAGACAACTAGACGAGTTTCCCCGCAGGTACATCCTCGTAAGATAAAGCCTGGTCCTCGGCAGCAACTCCATAATAGGAATCACAAAGCAACTCCTCCTCAGTAAGTATACCTACAACGTTATCCTGTCAGGACGGAAGCAAGTACTGATTCTAGCAAACTTAATATACGAAACATGAAATGAACAGGAATGTAATAAACTGGAATCATGGCACATCATAATCTATCATGGCAAGGATACATATGTCATAGAGACAGATGTATATGTAATATTTAAAAATGTAGCAGGCACATGATCGTTAATAGATGAACAATGTACAGGGGCACAAAATGAAATGTACTTCCGTACAAGTGATACGGCGATAGATGTACATACGCACAAATCCGCTTTGAGATAAAGCCTACGGCGTAGTAATCATATAAAATAAAACTTTGCTCGGTAAATACATACGAAGAAGGGGGCATGATCACGTACTCTACTAAAAGTTTTCCCATAACCCAGATTCTAATCATGTGAGAGATATATAAAGACTGTCCTAAGCATGGTAGGGACTGAAAATAAATACAACATGTGAAGATTTGACTTGCTACCCCATGGATCAGCATTTAACATGGTTGGAATCGCAGTTCATTGTTGTAACATTATGTAAAGTTCATAGAGGTACTTGCCTTTAGCAAAGCAAAACAGCGATAGATATGTTATAGATGCCAGGTGACTCGTCACTGTAGAAATAATACACAAACTTAGTTTTTATACTAATTTAAACACTAAGACACTAGTTGTGTGATACGACTTTCTGACTAGGCACCTAGCCAAATAATGACTTTAGCATAGAAGACCAGTATGGGTTGACACAATACCCAAACTAACTTTCTAGGGTCTTTATACTAGTGCGGAGTGAGGTCCAATACGTTTATAACTCAAAACAACACAAAGCATTGAAGGTCATAATTATTCAATAAATAAATCAAACTCTACATTGTGTTCCAATAATTTTTGGGATAGACAAAAAGCTCAATTTTATATAAAATAAAGTACTGGAATTATCCTTGTTAATTATAGAAATTTATACTAATTTTTCTGGAATTTACAAACCCTCTTAGATATTTATTAAAAATCAGCAAACATATGTATCCTGAAAATAAGTTCTATTTTCCTATTTTTATAAAATACCAAAATACTTATTAAATGCTGAAAAATTATTATCAATTATCTAAATAAACATAGTATTTAAATACAATTTTTCCCAGATTTTTACAGCGCTTAAAACATATATAGAAATTCAAAAACAGCAAGTAACACTTTCTGGAAAATAATTAATTAATTATTTACTATTTTGTCCATGTATTCAAAATTGAACCGAAGTCTAGATACAGGACTCAGAGCCATGAATCAAGTCCGATATGACTTGTACAGACTCTGAATGTATTAGACACAATTGGGCCCAAAAATCCATGCTAGGTTTGGACATCAATTGGTCATAATTAATAAAATACAGAAATTTAAATATAAATAATATATTTTAAAGTGGTAAAATATGCAAGTCACAAATATACAATAAAATAACTTGTGAAATTTTTACATAATAATATTTTATACACGGTAGAATTTGAAATACATACATAAATATACAACAACAATATTTATATATATAATATAAATATATAGATATTTATATATATATATATAATGAATATATATATATATATATATATATATATATATATATATATATATATATATATATATATATATATATATATATATATATATATATATATTTTATATATATATAAAAAAATATATATATATTTTATATATATATATATATATATATATATATATAAATATATATATAATGGATATATATATACATATAATAAATATACATATATATATATATATATATATATATATATATATATATATATATAACAGTATAAAAAATATATATATATATATATATATATATATATATATAACAGTATATATATAACAGTATATATATAATAATATATTTAAATATAAATACATATACATATATATATATATAAATACATATATAATAAAATAAAATAAAAAAACAAAACAAAAATAAAAAAAGTGGAAAAGGGGGAGCTCGAACTCGACCAAGGCAGGGGGGGTGTTTAGCGCGCTCGGGCTAGCAGGGGGTCAGCCCGAGTCATTTGTTTAGGGAAAGGGTTTGGGTTAGATTTATTAGGTTTAAGGTTAATGGGTTTCTGAACCCAATAGCATGATCTAAACCCGTTAACCCAATAACCTAAATAACAGTTCGGCTTCCTGTCTAGACTGTTCAGGACACGAGCAAATAAAATCTGACCCTGTGTCGTGTGTCCGCGCCCAGCACGATACTGCAAATGCATGTCCAACTCTACTGTTAGGTTCCCCATGTCCAGGCGAACGTCATACGTGAGTTTGGGACACGCACGACACGATTTAGGGCTGTTACCTTCGTATCTGGCATTGGGGTTTGAAGTCGAGGAGGCTTCCGGCGGCTAGGGGCATCGTGGTCGCGGCGCTGGGGTAGCGCTGCACTCGCCTGGCTTCGACGAACACGTCGATGGTGGTCGATGGTGGTGAAGGTGGCTGTGGAGGTGGCGCTAGGGGTTCGTCGGAGTTAGGGTTTCGGTGGGGTCTTGTCGGGAAAGAAGGAGTGGAGGCGGCACTGTGGGGGGTCGTGGTGTGCTAGGGTTAGGGTTTGGTCTGGGGGGTATTTATAGGGAGGAGGAGGTCGGTGTTAGTGGCTAGGTCGGCCAGGAAAGGCGGGGAAAGGTCGATGGTCATCGGGGCAGCTGGCCAGAGAACGTGGGGGGTGACTGTGGTTTTGCAACAAGGCCCCTAAGTTTTAGGTAATTACAGTTAGGTCCCTCCCACTACATAATGCAAAAATGAATTTGCAAATCCCCTCCCGCTCTGTTTATATGCAAATTAAATTTGTATAGAACATTTAGGAAATTGCAAACAGCATTTAAACAATCTAAATAATTGCATAACTTAATTAAAACATTTTGTAAAATTATAAACTTATATTTTTAGAAATTAAAACTCATTTAAAATCATTTAAAAATTCTAGAACAATTTCTAAAAATTATAATAAATCATTTAAAAGCTAAATAGGTCATTAACATCTAATTAACACTAACTAAACCAAATTTAAAAAATAGGGGCTGACAGGTATAATGTCTTCCTTATGCCTTATGCCTTCGATTCCTTGCTTGCATGATTGATTGATTGCCTAGTTATAGCTTGCCTATGATTAATATAACTTGTCTTTGTCCCTCTAGCCTCTTAATTAAATTTCGAGGATGGAATTCTTTTAAGGTGGGTAGAGTTGTAATACATGTGGTTCGTATTACGTATTTTAGAATACGTGTACGTATTTTGTCTTGTATTGCATGTCCCTTTGCTTGGTTCGGCTTGTTTGGTTTGGCTTGGTTCGGCTTGGGTTGCTTTGGTTCATCATGTACCAAGGGGAAAATCCCTACCTACCACCACCCTCACCATTTATTAACCCCATCCCTTTCTCTCTCCTCATTTACTCTCCTTCTTTCCCACCATTACTCTTCACCTACCTGAGAGAGAGAGGGAGAGCTTAGGCAAGTACATCTTGTTTCATGGAGAAACTCAAGGTTTATTGTTCCATTTTCTTCCTCACAATATTCTAAAATACTTAGTACTTAGCATTTTTAATTTCCATGGTTCACTGCTTGTAGATCTATATTTATTTCATTTTTGGATTTCTTGGGTTTTGATCTATTTAATCTGGTTATTATCAAGTTCTGATGGTTCCACGTTGTATAGAATTTTATTCTGCCCTATTTTGACCTATGGAAGTTTGGATTTGGACTCTGAATGAAGGTTTTATGAAGCTTGGAAGCCATGGCTTGCATGGTTCTTCTTCTCGAAATAATAGAGAAGAAGAATAGTTCCCTGCCGTATGATTCTTTGCCGCATGAACTTAGCCGCATAGTCGACAAGTTATTTTACTAGTCGAATAGCCCTTGCTGCATGACTTGGCCGCATGTCCCCAGCCGCATGAATATCTTAGCCTCATGAAACTTCGAGCCTAATGTGTCCTGACTAATCCAGCCGCATGCACATTCGTTGGACTCAGCCGCATAAGCTTGTTGACCCAGAGCCGCATGGAATCATTTTCATTCAGCCGCATGTGACCCATTCACTCCCGGCCGCATATGCCCAGCCTCCAGTCGCATATGATTCTCAGCTACATATGTCCCGCTCCCCCGCGAGCCGTATGAGACCCAATTACTTCTGCCGCATATGCTTTCCAGTCATTTTCAGCCGCATGAGGCCCTTCCCTTCCCTGAGCCGTATGCGCTCCCTTTTATTGGCCGCATGGGACCCAGTGATCCTGAGCCGCATATGCCGTATGCGCCCTGGACTTCCTTCCAGCCGCATAAGCCACGAGCCCTGTGTCGTATTGAACCCAAGTCCCCTGGCCGCATAAACTCATTTTTCTAAGCCACATGACTCCTCCCCCCTGCCTTGCCCTTGTTGTTTTAATTATTTTATTATACTCATGTCTGGTAACTCTCAGTATAACTCAGGTCTCTTGATAGAATGCTTGTACTACATTATCCTGCACATATACCATGAACACGATAGTGACCCATAGTGGTGCACTTTTGACAAGTAACATGATATGATAGTTGCCCGCCGTGGCGCACTCTTGACAAAAAAACCTGACATGATATACTTGATATGTTGTTGCGACAGCTAGCTTGACATGACAAGAATGAATAACCTGGACATCGTGGGCAATTATGCTTGTACAAACGTGTCACGACCCGCACCCTAGAGTAAGGGCACGACACGTGGGTACGTCCAGCCTACGCCGCAGTGTCGGTGGTAGAACGTTGTCCGAGGTCTTATGCATCTAACAGTATAATACTAAGCAGTTTATACTCCCCGAATGGGGGTGACATAGCAGAATGTAAACTCAATCATAACTAAGGAAGAAGAAGCACGATATGATATAGAACTCAAAATGAAATACAGATGATCAGAAGAGTCTAAGTGTTTAAGATAACAACTCAGCAAACATCCAGAAATACAAAGTCTCAACTACAGGATATAAAAGAACATATACAATCCAAATCTCAAATGACAGAAATAACAAAAACCTAGACTAGGGAGCCTCAGTCTCTATAGCTAGTGGATTCGACTGGAAATACGGATCACAGGTGTCATCTAGAGCTGTGTAACACCCACATTTCTGAAATTAGGAAAATTTTAATTTTTGTATTTATAATCATTTATTAAGGATAATTAATACATGTTATGATTTTAGATGATTTGGGTTAGTGTAAAACCATTTAATTGGTTAATTTGTGAATTGGGGGTTAAACTAAGGAAACCCTAGTTATTTCTTAACCTAGAAGTTTACCATGACCATGTGAGCTTAGCCATAGGCTTAGAACATCAGATTAGTGATTTTAGCCTAAAAGGGTATTTTGGTAATTTACTAGATTTTATTTGGAATTATGTGTTTTTAATATTATTTTAATTATTGTTAAGTACCATGTTAGTCCCTAACCTAGTTTACCCTAACCTAGAGGTTAGCTACTAACCTAGAAGCTTGAGGATAGATATTAGTCATTTGTTAAAGTAGTGTAAATATCTAGATATTTACATAATAGATATTTTGCTTAAAACCCTCAAAAGATCAACACTTTTGGCACCAAAGTCCTTGCCTTCACCATGAAGAAAGGCCAAGGACACCCCCCTTGCCATGGCCGGCCAAAGGGTACCCCCCTAGCACTACCCCTTCCTATTTAACCATATCAACCCTTTACACACCAATCTACATGTTTCAAAAACCTAGAAAATCCTCTACCATCAAACCACCATAACTTGATCATTTTTTATCTAAATTCACTCTAGTCTTTTGCATTGGGACCCTACAACATCAAGGGTGCTAAGGGAGGCTAGCAATCCAGATTTCACAAGCTTTGGGCATCACCAAGTGGATAGGACACACCCCCCTTCTTTTCTTGAAAAACTTGAGTTTTCACTCAATAGGTAAATACCCATAAACTTAGTTAATATTCTATTTTTTTCTTCATAAATGCATGCATATAGGTCTACCCTAGCTGTGGGACAAGTTTGGTGAAATCTAGGGTTGGTTTGGTGTCCGTATCGGACACGTATCCATGTTTGAAAAGCTGTGTTTGTTGAAATGCCACAAAGAAATGAATTTCAATATTTTGTAAAATAAATTACATATTCATGTAGCCCTAGACTTGTTGTTCACATCTACACTTGACTGAGCACGACACTGTGTCAATTTCGTATCGAAAATCGACACGGACACAATACGACAGTACACGCACAATGCCCTGCTACCCGATACGGATTCCTTCGTGTCCATGCCACGTGGACACGTACCACTTGGCACAGAGGAGGGGGCAACCTCTGACAAGCCCCCCCTCGAGTTTGAGACACTCTCGTGTTGTATCGAGGACACGAGGACATGTGCACTGGTCGTGCACTGACAGTGCACACGCGCGCGGGGGCCAACTTTGCGCGTGTCGTGTCGCGCCGACATGACACTTGGACACCTCGTGGTTGCACGAGTGTGTAGCCCAACATGTAGGCTATACGTAGACATAACCACGAGATCCCACGTGGCTCGTGTCGTGTCCACGAGATACGTGAATCGCTGCACGATGCTGCACATAGCAGCGTGTATCAGTCGAGTTTCCTCGACTGATACGGTGTTCGTATCGTGTCCTGGAGTGACGTGGACACGGGGCAGGCACTTGGACACGTGAACAACCCCCAGGTGCACCTTCGTGCATGAGCACGAGACATGTCTGTGTGTGTGTGTGTCGTGTCCTAGAGTGAGTTGCACACGTGCACGATGCAGTATTTGCGTGTGTGTGTCAGTGTTTACCTGTTTAGGTTTTTAGAGGGTTGGACACGTCGTGTCGTATCTAGACTTCGTGTCAGGCACCCTAGATGCTAGGGGACACTGTGGGACACGATTACCAACCAAGTGTTGGGGACCTTAGTCGGGTTTGAGGTTGTATTTGGGTTTACCCACTTCACGAGTACACAGTCCCATTTTCCAGAATTTTGGGATATTTCCCAGTTTTCAAAGTTGAATTTCAAAATGATTTTTGTTATGTTTTATACATGTAATTGTATGTTTTCAGTGTATGTATACGTAGTGTATGTATATGTGTGTGTGTAGGTGGGATTTGAGTGCATGTACATGTGTATATATGTAGATATGAGTATATGTATATATGTATGTATTATGTATGTTTGTGAGTGTGTGTGGGTGTCATGTTCTCAGTTCCTGAGAACTGAGAACCCCCCCACTGTTCAGTCTCTCTCCACACACACACAGTTCTCTCTCTCCTTTCCTCTCTCTCTCTCACACTCATGCACACACACCACTCACCCTCTCATTTTCCCCTCTCTCTATATATATATGTATTGTAGATATATAAGTTTTGTATATATATATAAGTTTTGTATTAGATTATATATATATACTATATGATATATATATATATATATATATATATATATATATATATATATATATATATATATATATATATATATATATATATATATATATATATATATATATTTGTATTAGATTATATATTGTATCTGTATATATATACTATATGATATATGACTATTACATTGGCTATAGGCCTATGCAGTAATGTTTGTATATATATATATATATATATATATATATATATATATATATATATATATATATATATATATATATATATATATATATGTAAAGTTATATATATATATATATATATATATATATTTTTATATGTAAAGTTATATATATATGTGTGTATATATATATATATATATATTGTATAGAGATAGATACCTATATGAAATTAGCCTATGGTCTAAGTTACTAGCCTATGGCCAAATTAGGGGTTGACCCTAATTTGTCTAAGTGACCCTTTGACCTAGGTACCTTAATGACCTTCGTTTGACTAGTGTTGACGAAAGTCAGCCTTATGTCAAACTTGACCTAATTAACCTAGAATTGACTAGAATTAACCTAAAACGACTAGTTTAACTAGTTTGACTAAAACCCTAACTAGTCTGACCATGTTTGACCTAACTTGACTAGTTTGACCTAGTTTGACTTTTAGAGTTGACCATAGTTGACCAAGAGTTGACTTTTGACCAGATTGACCTAGAATCATGTAGTATGCATAGTAAACTTTATTTTTACTATTTAGAATACATTGTGACTTGTGTTGCTCTGATCAGGAGCCAGACACCTCTCCTCAGACAGCATATTCTCTACAGACATTCATACATCAGGCGAGTACATTCTCTGACCGTTTCATACTTGTTCAGGCTTTACTTTCTCGCTCTAGATTACTTTACTTGATGCTGTCACGTTGGTAACACGGATTGGTACTATATGGATCTTTACATGAGATGTTATCCCCCTCGGGAGCATCGGGTACTTCATGTTACGTGTGTTTCACTTTCATCATGTACTCCTATGCTTCCATCATGCATGTGCACTCATGTGATCATGTACTCTCATGATTCACTGAGCCCTCATGTATAACTTTACGTATACTCATTATGAGCCTCATGTGAAGTAATGTATAATAACGTAACCTGTCTAGATCCTTGTGTATAGATTGGGGAAACGGGGGAGTAGAAGTAGACATGTGAATAATTCCAAAGTAGTGTAATCATGTATAAACTCAGTAGTGTAATCATGTATAAATTCTAGCCATTCACATGCCTATCTTGTACTCTACATCACTAGCCACTTACAGTTCTCTATATACAGTAGATATTTCGTTTACAGCTATCTCTTTTACAGCGTATATTTCCTTTCAGCACTTCCTGTATTTTACTCTATTGCTTGTATCGTATTTCCTAACCTGATATGAACTGTGTGAGATGTATTATGCTCATTCCTGTCCTGACTGGACCTGTTGAAAATATTATAGAGGACGAGGATGAGGCATGGGTGACTACATATTATGGAGCAGGACTAGATGACACTTGTGTTGAGGACCCTCAGCAGGATCCACCTGCAGCTGAGGATGTTTCCGCAGTAGTCTAGACTAGTTTAGCTAGACAGTCATTTCCTACATTATTATTTTGTTTCACATTTTGAGTTGTAGTTTGAGATGTTGAGATGTATAGACCCTTAGACTTATTGTATTTTGGGTTGATATTCTGGATGTTATGTTATCCTAGACACTTAGACTTATTTCATCTATTGTACTGTTCTCTTGAGTTACTATCTATCTATCTGTCTTTTATTCTTCTACCTTAGATGTGATTGAGACTATATATTGTTATGTCACCTCCATTCGGAGGGTATAAACTGTACAAGTACCTTTATATTGTTAGATGATTGACCTAGGACAGCGTCCTACCGCCGATACTGTGGCGTAGGCTGGACGTACCCACGTCTCGTGTCCTTACTCTAGGGTGCGGGTCGTGACAAGCTATCCCATAAAAAGTGTCAATACCAGCCTCATCCTCGTCCTCTGTAAACATATCAACGGTGCCCAATCAAGACGGAGCGAGCACAATACATCTCAACAGATCATAGCAAGTTAGAAAATATAACCATGCAGTAAAGTAAGATACAGGAAACTGAAAGAAAGTATAGAATGTAAAGGAGATAGCTGTAATGGAAATATCTACTATAAATAGAGAACTAACAGTGGCTAGTAAGTCAGAGTACAATATAGACATGCGAATGGGATAGGATGATTCTGATGCTACACTACTTGGATATTATTCACATGTCCACTTCTACCCCCCCGTACCCCCAATCAATACAGAAGGATCCAGCCAGGTTATGTTATGATTCATGTAATGGCCCCCAAAGGGTGATACATGATAGTCCTATAAATGGGGATTCTAGGAATGCCCATAAATGGGTGATTTATGGAAGACTCTGTGATCATGAGAGTACATGTCACAAGTGATTCAATGAACCATGAAGCATAGTGATACACAATGTAAGTGAAACACAGAATATGTAGTATCCGATGCTCCCTGAGGGGATAACATCTGTCACTGCCACTTTTCTAGCTTGAGGGTATTTCGATCATTTTCAAAATTTTAGAATTTAATTTGAATTATTATTATTATTTATAATTAATGTGATTTTTTAGTGATTTTAGAATAATTGATTTTGGTGTTTCAGTGGCTTTGACTTATGTTGAACTTGGAGACTAACCTAGTGGCTAACCTAGGTCATGACTAAGAGATTAGGATTTGAAAACCTAGGTTGACTTAAGTTAGTAAGGTTTGACTCATTGGAATTAATTTGGGGAAAATAGGAGCTAGTTTGATTAAGGAATGACTTGTGAAGTCACAAGTCATTTTATGACTAATAGGCTTAATGGCCCATAGCCCACACCCATTAAACCAAGCCCTAATCCTAGAAAATCTGACCAGCCCCTATGGTCACCCCCCCTATTTATATCCTCTTAAAATTAGGGTTGCCTCTTTAGGAAACATTGCCATTTGGAAGAGGTGAGTCCCCATCTTTGTAAATCCTTAGAAAATCAATTTCTTCTCCAAATTCCTTCAAATAAATTGCAATAGGACCTAAATCCATTGTTCTCACTGTTGGTATTGAGTTTTTACAGGGAGGAATCAATTTGGAGAACTTTTGGTGGTTTGAGAAATCATTTCATTGGGGCTTTTTGAGAGCTTGTTCACCTATAGGTATAATCCTTTCCTTTGCTCATAAATTCTGTTAAAAATCATTTTAGGAATGCCCTAACCCTAGCCTAACTTTAGGAATAGGGATCCCTAAATTTTCGTGTCCTTTCGTGTCCATTCTGGACACGTATCAGTGTTTATATTAGGTGTTTGATGAAATGCCCCAATGGGCATTTCGTGTGAATTTTTAGTATCTATTTGAACAAGAAATTAGTCCTAGGTATTGCTTAGGGGTTTCCAGTGTCGTATGGTGATTTGTGTGTCGTGTCGAGTCGGCGGGGACACGGGAACACGCGGGTGCGGGGGCGTGCGCGCGGCACTGTAGCTCCCCTGCTACTCGGGAGCTACTACATACAGGATACGCCACCCCGATACGTGTAAATGGACACGTAGCATAGGGCACTGTCTGACACGAGGCTCGCAAAGTTTCATGAGTCCTCGTGTCGTGTCGGACACGTATTTTCGTGTGCACGGGGACACACTGTGTGCGTGCGTGTTCTGTGTTTGTATTCTGATGTTTAATTATTTTAAATGCTTTTAAATGATGTTTTAATGATTAATTAGATTCTAAATATCATGTTTAATCTCTGTTATTATAGGGTTACATATTTGTTTGGGTTTAATGTTGTGTTGGGCTCGATTTTTGGTTGAACAGTGCAAATTCCTGGTACTGTGCTGATACTCTTGATTCCAGTTTTTAAAACTATTTAATTCCCTTTTTGTGTTATGTTTTCAATTTATTTTTGGATCCCTACATGTTACATATTATGTTAGCTAAGTAATTCATTCAAGTGTAGGTTGTTGGAATAGGAAAATGGGATTTTAGTAGTTGAGTTGAATCTTAACTGTTATGTTTAAACTGAATTGGTTCCTGTTATGTTGTAACTGATTTTATTCCTTTTCATTGTTCAATAAATAAATGTTAGTTAATTCCCTAATCCTTGAACTGGTTCCCTTTCCTTTCTAATCATCTGTTAACTGGAAATGAGGTTGGGTTTAATTAGTATTTTTTGAACTGTCTTCATGTGTTAAACCTGGGATTTATTTAACTGAGATTTTGTTAAACCTGGGATTTGTTTAACTGAGATTTTGTTAAACCTGGGATTCAATGTTTTTCCCTTTTGCTTAACTGAGAATTCAATTATAGGTTTGTTTGTGAACCATTTTACTGTTGTTTCAGTTTTCTAGCTAATTTAGGACTGTTCTTTTCTACTGTTGATGATTTCCTAAACTGTGTACTGAAATGAGGGGGGAAATGTTCATTGTTGAATCTGGAATGATATATATATATATATATGAACTGACCTGGGCTTTATTGGAACTGATTTCTGAGCTTTGGGTATTGTTTGAACTGTTGGGGTTGTGTTGGATTGAATGAGATTATTAAATTCAGTTTTCTTTCCACCTATATAGTACACTGTTTTTCCCATACATTGTTTTCATATACCTGTCATACAATACATCCCTCCTACCTCACTTCACATGTTACACTACACACAAGTCACTCACTGTTAGCTTTTTGTCACTATTTTCCCATTCCTTGTTTCACACTCTCTATCACACATACACTAGTATATAGCTATGACACCCCTTGACACACTAATGGGAATCATTCCACACACACATACATTGGTACACAATGTGTGCCCCTCTCTCTTTCATACCTATATATGTATTGAGGGTATGTGTAGATACCCTATATTATAGTGTTGTACCTTGTATAGAATAGTTATATATAGGAATGTGTGTAAATGTATTACATATATGTGGTTGTATGGGGTAATGTATAGATAGCCAATATGGGTATATTGTAACTAGATTATAATGTATACTAATATGTGTTTGTCTAGCTATAGAGAATAACATGTGTGAGATGTGTCTAGTAGGCTATAGGCTAGATATATGACATGTAGAGATGTGTATTGGTAGGCTTGACATGGTATTGCCTAGAATAGCCTAGTAAACCTAGAATAACTTGTTAGACCTAGATTAGACTAGCTTGACCTAGATTAGACTTGGTTGACCTAGTTTGACTTGTAGGGTTGACCAGAGTTGACCAAGAGTTGACTTTGGTCGAGATTGACCTAGATTCATGTAGAACGCATTGTAGTGCATTACATTTCTATTTTGGACTTGTTGTGACTCGTACTGTTCTAAATAGGAGCCAGACACCACTCCTCGGACAGTACTTTTATCTCGGACTTTCAGTTAGCAGGCGAGTACATTCTCTGATCTTTTTATACCTGTCTGGACTATATTCATGCTCTAGATTACTCTACATGATGCTGACACGTATCTTCACGGATTAGTACTATATGGATCCCTTCCTGAGATGTTATCCCTCTACAGGTGCATCGGGTATTTCATGTTCATGTACTTTATTATGTGCATCAGGTACTCCTTGTACTCGTACTAGTTCATGTTTTTACATGTTCTTATGTGCTTCCACGTACCTCATGTACTACTCATTACATGAGTTCACGTATCTTAGTTGTATTCATGTGCTTATAACGTAACTTGAATGGATCCTTGTGTACTGATTGGGGCGGGGTAAGTAGAATTGGTTATGTGAACACTATCCCCAGTAGCTGTATAAATGTGCCTCCTTATTTGTATTCATGTGCCCCTAAGCCGTTTACATAACCATATTGTACTCTAAATCACGTAGTCACTTACAGTCTTTACTATCATGTATTTTACTTTCAGTTACAAAATATCTCCTGTTTTACTTGTACTTCCATTCAGCACTTCCTGTATTTTACTCTATTGCAATGATTTATTTTTCTAACCTGCTATGAATTGTTTGAGAGATATGTGCTCATTCCCGTCCTGACTGGACCTGTTGAAATATTACAGAGGACGAGGCTGAGGCGTTCTGCCCTACTTACTACGGTGCCACACTAGATGAGTGCCCGGATTTGGACCAGCAGCAGGATCCATTAGCTGTAGACGACACTCCATTAGTTTAGGATTGTCTTACTATTTTGGGATTACTGTACTAGATTTTGAGATATTCTGAGATGTATTATTTTAGACACTTAGAACTTTAGATTGTACCTCTGTGATTCTCTGTTCTGGATATTTTATCTTTCATTATCATTCTATCTTACCTGTTCTACCTTAGCTGTGGTTGAGTTTATATTGTGTTATGTCACCCCCATTCGGGGAGTATAACTGCTATACCTTCAATTGTTAGATGTTGTGACCTAGGACAGCGTTCTACCGTCGACACTGCGGTGTAGGCTGGATGTTCCCACGTCTCGTGCCCTTACTCTAGGGTGCGGGTCGTGACACATTTTTAGTGGTGGCCCATGCAGGTCAGGATATAAGTGTAGTGGTATTCGAACTAGAATATCGCTGCAGCCTGCAATAGAAATTAGCATATTTTTGAAGGTACTCAATCGCACTAGGAAAATTCCTTATCAGATTCCGTATATATATTTTGTTGCTTATTGTCTTCATTAGAAATTTAAACTGTCCTCCTTTGATTATTTCGACTCATTCTCAGTAATTGTTTCTTGTTTGATCTGTGTCTCCAGGATGGTTGAGACGCGATCGTATCGCCCCATGACGGGAGATGCTGGAGAGGGGTCTGCCACCTCTCGTGTCCAGCAGCCAGCTCCCAGTGCCACAGGGCCAGTGCAGCCCTCAGGAGTGGGAGTTTCTGCCACTTTTGGAGGAGCACCTCCAACAATCAGGAGGCCAGTTGTGATTCTAGAGATCCTTCCCACGTAGCAGCCTCCGCCTGCGGGGATAGTAGATGCTGCCCATCTCTTCTCCTTCGTGGAGAGGATTCTAGAGTCACACCAGCAGCAGACGAGGCAGACTGCAGATTTCAGGCAGGGGATCGATGAGGCGCACCAGTTGGTTCGTACCATAGTCGAGATGATCATAGCTCAGGGGACTCAGCAGCAGCCCCGTCGGAGGGATAAAGATATACAGGACTTCCAGAAGATGCACCCTCGGGAGTTCTTCGGCACAGAGGGCATCCATGTTGCAGACGACTGGATAGAGCACATCGAGGAGATCTTCCGACTAGCAGAGAAACCAGCTCGACTCAAGATCGAGGCGGCGGGCAGCCAGATGCAGAATTTGGCCCGAGCATGGTATCAGGCAGATCCCAAAGTAGGAGTTGAGGGCCAGACTTGGGCCCAGTTCAAGGAACTGTTTAAAGAGCAGTTCTTTCCTGATGTTGCCTTGGGTGGTATCGAGGCGCAGTTCGAGGCTCTTGTTCAGGGGAACCAGACGGTAGCTGAGTATGCCGGGGAGTTCTGCAGACTGGCCTGGTTCATTGATGATTTGTCTGAGAAGACGAAGGCGAGAAAGTTTCGTCGGGGTTTGATTAGAGAGGTTCGGTCGCTGACTAAGAGTGACCGGAACGCCACTTTTGCTGAGATATTTTCTGGGGCCATGGCATCAGAGGACGACCTAGGGCTGAAGCAGAAGAGGGGTCGTGACTTCCAGGGTGGCAACAGCAGTCAGGGACAGGCCAAGATGCCTCACTTCCAGCAGCAGCAGCAGCAGCAGAGGCCAGTACAGCAGTATCAGCAGCAGCATCAGCAGCAGAGGCCAGTGCAGCAGCACCAGCAGCAGAGAGGGCAGTAGGCACCTCGTCCGGTAGTTATTTGTGCCTTCTGCAAGAAGCCAGGGCACATGATCCATAAGTGCAGGAAGAAGCTAGGCAAGTGCCTACTTTGTGGTGCTGGAGATCACCAGTTGAGGGACTGCCCAGGGGCTTTTGGGCGAGGACAGCAGGGAGGTGGAGCCAAGGCTCCAGCAGGCCAGCAGAGGGGACCAGCCCTGCCGACCTAGCAGCAGAGGTTCCAGCAGCACCAGCAGCAAGCACGAGGTAGACAGCAGGGGCGAGCTTTCGCCATGGCAACTGAGGATACCGAGGCCATCGGAGAGCTGATAGCAGGTTCGGTTCTTCTCGACTCCCTTCCAGCATTTGCACTCTTTGATTCCGGGGCTTCCCACAGCTTTGTGTCAGTATCGTATGCTATTAGACACAGTTTGATTTCTGAACCATTGCCTAGGACCTGCAAGATCACGACCGGGGGTGGGGTCATCCTCGTGAGTGATGTTTGCAGAGGGCGGAGTGTCATATTGGGAGGCCGAGAGTTGGGGGTGAGTCTACTAGTCATGCCATTACCGAACTATGACATTGTATTAGGTATGGACTGGCTGAGTAGACACCACGCCCGTATTGATTGTCGTGGGGGTAGAGTTTTGTTCGAGGCGCCAGGAGATCCAGACTTTGAGTACACCCGACGGCAGGCAGAGCAGGACAGCGGAGTCTTTTGTGGAGCTTCAGTTGAGGAGCAGGTGGCTCCGCATCCCTTGATCGCAGAGTTTATGGACGTATTTCCAGAGGAGTTGCCAGGGCTTCCACCAGACAGAGATGTTGAGTTCTCGATAGACTTGGTTCCCGGTACGGAACCGATCTTCCAGCATGTCTATCGAGTGATCAACAGCGAGTTAGTGGAGCTGAAGAAGCAGGTGGATGAGCTGCAGGACAAGGGCTTTATTCGCTCGAGTTCTTTACCTTGGGGTGCACCGGTACTTGTCGTACCCAAGAATGATGGGTCGGTACGGATGTGTATCGACTACATGACATTCAACAACCTGACAATCAAGAACAGATACCCACTGCCGCGGATCGATGATCTGTTTGATCAGTTGAGCGGAGCTCGGGTGTTCTCCAAGATTGATTTGAGGTCGGGTTATCACCAGGTGAAGGTGAGGAAGGAGGATATCCCCAAGACCGCTTTCAGGACGCGGTACGGGAAGTTTGAGTTTTTGGTTATGCCGTTTGGGCTAACCAATGCACCAGCAGTGTTTATGAATCTAATGAACAAGGTGTTCCACCAGTACTTGGACAAGTTCGTGGTGGTGTTCATTGATGATATATTGATATATTCCAAGACAGAGGAGGATCACGAGGAGCATCTGCGGATAGTGCTAGAGACTCTCAGGCGGGAGCAACTTTATGGGAAACTCTCCAAGTATGAGTTTTTCTTGGTCCGGGTGGACTTCTTGGGGCATGTAGTGACTGGAGATGGTATCTCAGTTGACCCCAAGAAGATTGTAGCAGTTGAGGCTTGGACAGCGTCGACTTCAGTAGCAGAGATCAGGAGTTTCCTGGGGCTGGCAGGATACTATAGGGGATTTGTACAGGATTTCTCTTGGGTTGCAGAGCCGTTGACACGGTTGACCCGGAAGGATACTGAGTTTGTTTGGTCAGAGGAGTGTCAGGCAGCTTTTGATGAGTTGAAGAAGCGGCTTACGACAGCTCTGATTCTGACATTGCCTTCAGGATCAGGTGGTTTCACTATTTATAGTGATGCTTCAGGGAAGGGGCTGGGTTGTGTCTTGCAGCAGCATGGGAAGGTGATTGCCTATGCTTCCAGGCAATTGCGTCCCCATGAGAAGAACTATCCTACCCATGACCTGGAGCTGGTGGCGGTGATTTTTGCTTTGAAGTTATGGAAGCACTATCTGTATGGCGAGAGGGTAGAGATTTTCACAGATCACAAGAGCTTGAAGTATGTGTTTACACAGAAGGAGCTCAACATGAGACAGCACAGGTGGCTTGAGTTGATGAAGGACTTTGATATCTCACTTCAGTATCAATCGGGGAAGGCCAACATGGTTGCCGATGCCTTGAGTAGGTATCCGACAGCCATGTGCTTGACTATGGATCGGCACCTGCTTGCAGACTTGGAGAGCCTTGGGATAGAGGTGATTGTGCCAGGAGTGCAGATGCAGTTATGGGGCCTTCAGATACAGTCGGACTTGATGGACAGGATCGAGGCGACACAATTCGATGATGTGGCTCTGCGGTGTATCCGAGAGCAGATCAGTATGGGAGTGGAGGATGCTGAGTTCTCACTTGCAGAGGATGGTTTCATGAGGTACGGTTTCCGGTTATGTGTGCCCAACGGGGAGCTCAGAGAGCAGATTATGCAGGAGGCTCACATATCGCAGTACTCTATACACCCTGGTGCCAATAAGATGTATAGGGATCTGCGAGAGCATGTCTGGTGGTACGGGATGAAGAGGGAGGTGTCCAACTTTGTAGCCAGATGCTTGATCTGTCAGCAGGTCAAGGCAGAGATGTAGAGGCCCGGAGGATTGTTGCAGCCGTTGCCCATTCCAGAGTGGAAGTGGAAACATATTACCATGGATTTTGTATCGAGGTTGCCGCATACACCAGGAGAAAAAGACGTAATTTGGGTCATCGTTGACAGGTTGAACAAATCGGCCCACTTCTTGCCATTCAAGGTAGGTACGTCTACAGAGAGGCTGGCGGAGTTGTATATGAGGCAGATAGTCAGGATTCACAGAGTTCCCGTCAGCATAGTCTCAGATCGGGATAGTCGCTTTACTTCCCATTTCTGGAGGAGTCTGCAGACTAATTTGGATACTCAGCTCAAGTTTAGTACTGCATACCACCCCCAGACGGACGGACAGTCAGAGAGGACTATTCAGACCCTTGAGGATATGCTGCGGTCGTGCGTCCTAGATTTTGGAGGTTCCTGGAAGGATCACCTGCATTTGGTAGAGTTTGCTTACAACAACAGTTATCAGGCCAGCATTGAGATGTCACCATTTGAGGCTTTGTACGGGTGTAGGTGTCGTACACCCTTATCTTGGGATGATGTTGGAGAGCGAGCCTTATTGGGACCAGAGATGGTTGTTGACGCAGCCGAGAAGATGAAGCTCATCAGGGACAGACTTCGCGTGGCGCAGGACAGACATCGGCACTGGACCGATAGCCACCGGAGGCCGCTGGAGTTTGAGGTACAGATTTAGAGATAGGATTAGAAGTAGGTTGTATTTTAATTTTTTTTGGTTTGATTGATCATGTTTGATTTTAGTAACTTAAGACCTTGCTTGTGATTAGGTTGGAAACATGGTTTTTTTGCGGATATCTCTGACTCGTGGTACAATACGTTTTGGTGGAGGTGGGAAGCTTAGCCCGCGCTTCATCGGCCCTTTCGTTATCAGCGGGAGAGTCGGTGACGTGGCATACAGGCTAGACTTGCCACCTGCACTAGTGGGCGTCCACAACGTATTCTACGTATCACAGTTGAGACGGTACGTGGCTGACCCTAGCCATGTGCTCGATCATTCGAAGATTGAGGTTGGGCCTACTCTCAGTTATCCAGAACAGCCTGTGGAGATTCTGGATCGCCGAGAGAAGGTATTGAGGAACCAGGTGATACCTTTGGTACGCGTCACATGGAGGCATCATTCTCCAGGAGAGTCGACCTGGGAGCGGGAGGATGAGATGCGCGAGCGGTACCCCTATCTTTTTGGACCTTGAGGTATACTTTTCTATCCTTCTTAGCAGTTAGTTTCGCCTTTAAATTTTGAGGACGAAATTATTTTAAGGGGGTAGATTTGTCACTGCCACTTTTCTAGCTTGAGGGTATTTTGGTCATTTTCAAAATTTTAGAATTTAATTTGAATTATTATTATTATTTATAATTAATGTGATTTTTTAGTGATTTTAGAATAATTGATTTTTGTGTTTTAGTGGCTTTGACTTATGTTGACCTTGGAGACTAACCTAGTGGCTAACCTAGGTCATGACTAAGAGATTAGGATTTGAAAACCTAGGTTGACTTAAGTTAGTAAGGTTTGACTCATTGGAATTAATTTGGGGAAAATAGGAGCTAGTTTGATTAAGGAATGACTTGTGAAGTCACAAGTCATTTTATGACTAATAGGCTTAATGGCCCATAGCCCACACCATTGAACCAAGCCCTAACCCTAGAAAATCTGACCAGCCTCTATGGTCAGCCCCCCCTATATATATCCTCTTAAAATTAGGGTTGCCTCTTTAGGAAACATTGCCATTTGCAAGAGGTGAGTCCCCATCTTTGTAAATCCTTAGAAAATCCATTTTTTCTCCAAATTCCTTCAAATAAATTGCAATAGGACCTAAATCCATTGTTCTCGCTGTTGGTGTTGAGTTTTTACAGGAAGGAATCAATTTGGAGAACTTTTGGTGGTTTGAGGAATCATTTCATTGGGGCTTTTTGAGAGCTTGTTCACCTATAGGTATAATCCTTTCCTTTGCTCATAAATTCTGTTAAAAATCATTTTAGGAATGCCCTAACCCTAGCCTAACTTTAGGAATAGGGATCCCCAAATTTTCGTGTCCTTTCGTGTCCATTCTGGACACGTATCAGTGTATTATATTAGGTGTTTGATGAAATGCCCCAATGGGCATTTCGTGTGAATTTTTAGTATCTATTTGAACAAAAAAATTAGTCCTAGGTATTGCTTAGGGGTTTCCAGTGTCGTATGGTGATTTGTGTGTCGTGTCGAGTCATGGGGGACACGGGAACACGTGGGTACGGGGGCGTGCGCGCGGCACTGTAGCTCCCCTGCTACTCGGGTTTAATCTCTGCTATTATAGGGTTAAATATTTGTTTGGGTTTAATATTGTGTTTGGCTCGATTTTTGGTTGAACAGTGCAAATTCCTGATACTGTGCTGATACTCTTGATTCCAGTTTTCAAAACCATTTAATTTCCTTTTTGTGTTATGTTTTCAATTTATTTTTGAATCCCTACATGTTACATATTATGTTAGCTAAGTAATTCATTCAAGTGTAGGCTGTTGGAATGGGAAAATAGGATTTTAGTAGTTGAGTTGAATCTTAACTGTTATGTTTAAACTGAATTGGTTCCTGTTATGTTGTAACTGATTTTATTCCTTTTTATTGTTCTATAAATGAATGTTAGTTAATTCCCTAATCCTTGAACTGGTTCCCTTTCCTTTCTAATCATCTGTTAACTGGAAATGAGGTTGGGTTTAATTAGTATTTATTGAACTGTCTTCATGTGTTAAACCTAGGATTTATTTAACTAAGATTTTATTAAACCTGGGATTTGTTTAACTGAGATTTTGTTAAACCTGGGAATCAATGTTTTTCCCTTTTGCTTAACTGAGAATTCAATTATAGGTTTGTTTGTGAACCATTTTACTGTTGTTTCAATTTTCTAGCTAATTTAGGACTGTTCTTTTCCACTGTTGATGATTTCCTAAACTGTGTACTGAAATGAGGAGGGAAAATGTTCACTGTTGAATCTGGAATGATATATATATATATGAACTGACCTGGGCTTTATTGGAACTGATTTCTGAGCTTTGGGTATTGTTTGAACTGTTGGGGTTGTGTTGGATTGAATGAGGTTATTAAATTCAGTTTTCTTTCCACCTATATAGTACACTGTTTTTCCCATACATTGTTTTCATATACCTGTCATACAATACATCCCTCCTGCCTCACTTCACATGTTACACTACACACAAGTCACTCACTGTTAGCTTTTTGTTACTGTTTTCCCATTCCTTGTTTCACACTCTCTAACAAACATACACTAGTATATAGCTATGACACCCCTTGACACACTAATGGGAATCATTCCACACACACACATACACTGGTATACATTGTGTGCCCCTCTCTCTTTCATACCTATATATGTATTGAGGGTATGTGTAGACACCCTATATTATAGTGTTGTACCTTGTATAGAATAGTTATATATAGGAATGTGTGTAAATGTATTACATATATATGGTTGTATAGGGTAATGTATAGATAGCCAATATGGGTATATTCTAACTAGATTATAATGTATACCAATATGTGTTTGTCTAGCTATAAAGAATAACATGTGTGAGATGTGTCTAGTAGGCTATAGGCTAGATATATGACATGTAGAGATGTGTATTGGTAGGCTTGACATGGTATTGCCTAGAATAGCCTAGTAAACCTAGAATAACTTGCTAGACCTAGATTAGACTAGCTTGACCTAGATTAGACTTGGTTGACCTAGTTTGACTTCTAGGGTTGACCAGAGTTGACCAAGAGTTGACTTTGGTCTAGATTGACCTAGATTCATGTAGAACGCATTGTAGTACATTACATTTCCATTCTGGACTTGTTGTGACTCGTACTGTTCTAAATAGGAGTCAGACACCACTCCTCGGACAGTACTTTCATCTCGGACTTTCAGTTAGTAGGCGAGTATATTCTCTGATCTTTTCATACCTTTCTGGACTATATTCATGCTCTAGATTACTCTACATGATGCTGACACGTTTCTTCACGGATTAGTACTATATGGATCCCTTCCTGAGATGTTATCCCTCTATGGGTGCATCGGGTATTTCATGTTCATGTACTTTATCATGTGCATCAGGTACTCCTTGTACTCGTACTAGTTCATGTTTTTACATGTTCTCATGTGCTTCCACGTGCCTCATGTACTACTCATTACACGAGTTCACGTATCTTAGTTGTATTCATGTGCTTATAACGTAACTTGAATGGATCCTTGTGTACTGATTGGGGCAGGGTAAGTAGAATTGGTTATGTGAACACTATCCCCAGTAGCTGTATAAATGTGCCTCCTTATTTGTATTCATAAGCCCCTAAGCCGTTTACATAACCATATTGTACTCTAAATTACGTAGTCACTTACAGTCTTTACTATCATGTATTTTACTTTCAGTTACAAAATATCTCCTGTTTTACTTGTACTTCCATTCAGCACTTTCTGTATTTTACTCTATTGCAATGATTTATTTTCCTAACCTGCTATGAATTGTTTGAGAGATATGTGCTCGTTCCCGTCCTGACTGGATCTGTTAAAATATTACAGAGGACGAGGCTGAGGCGTTCTGCCCTACTTACTACGGTGCCACACTAGATGAGTGCCCGAATTTGGACCAACAGCAGGATCCATTAGCTGTAGACGACACTCCATTAGTTTAGGATTGTCTTACTATTTTGGGATTACTGTACTAGATTTTGAGATATTCTGAGATGTATTATTTTAGACACTTAGAACTTTGAATTGTACCACTGTGATTCTCTGTTCTGGATATTTTATCTTTTATTATCATTCCATCTTACCTGTTCTATCTTAGCTGTAGTTGAGTTTATATTGTGTTATGTCACCCCCATTCGGGAAGTATAACTGCTATACCTTCAATTGTTAGATGTTGTGACCTAGGACAGCGTTCTACCGCCGACACTACGGCGTAGGCTGGACGTTCCCACGTCTCGTGCCCTTACTCTAGGGTGCGGGTCATGACAACATCTCAAGAAAGGATCCATATAGTACTAATCAGTGTGACCAACGTGACAGCATCAAGTAAAGTAATTTAAAGTAGGAGAATAATTCTAACAGGATATGAAATGATCAGAGAATGTACTCGTCTGTATCCTGAGTATCTGAAGAATATCTACTGTCCGAGGAGTGGTGTCTGTCTCCTATAGAACAGTACAAGTCACAATAAGTCTAAAATGGTAATATGAAGTTCTACTATGCATTCTACATTATTCTAGGTCAATCTAGACCCAAGTCAACTTTTGGTCAACTCTAGTCAACCCTAGAAGTCAAACTAGGTCAACTAAGTCAAACCTAAGTCAAACAAGTCTATACTAGTCTAACTAGTCTATTCTAGTAAGCCCACATCAATTCTAGACTATACAAGTCTAACTAGACTATAGACTGGCATTCAAGCCACACCCATAGGCTAAGAGTCCTAGGCTATAGGCTATATTATGCCTAAGCCAAACCACATATCACAATACACATTAATATATATAATATATTATAGTAGTACACATTAACATATAGGCTACCTATATATGTGCATCTCATATATATATATATATATATATATATATATATATATATATATATATATATATATATATATATATATATATATATACAAAAATTTTCATAGGGGGTAAAGTAATTTAGCGAAATTGTAGAAAAAGTAAGAAGTTTACAAAAATTGCAATTTGGATAAAGGAGCGTCAAGTCCCATGGCGCGCGGGTGCGTGGCAGGAGAGAAATGAGAGAGGAAGAAGGGCGCACCATCGGTGATGGCGCACGGTGGCAGTGGGGTCAGTTGCGCGTTGAATGCGCCATCATTGATGGAGCGCAGTGGTGGCAGTGCTTTGGAGCACGCGGGCGGGCCAGCGTGGCAGAGCGGGCGGGCGGGCCAGCGTGGCAGAGCGTGCCATGGCGTTGGGGAGCGCGATGGACGCGCCATCATTGATGGCGTGCGGTGGTGGCAGTGCTTTGGGGCGCGTGGGCGGGCCAGCGTGGCAGAGCGGGCTGGCAGAGCTGGCGGTCAGTCGTTGGCAGAGCGCACAGAGGGTGCCAAAATGCACAGCAGAGCGCGCCATCAATGATGGTGCGCTGTTCCACGGGACTGCATTGAGCTTCGTGCTACTCCACAGGACTACGTTGGGGTTCGGGTTATGGATGGCAAGATAGTCAGTGCGTTGGGGTTCGGGTTTGGGGGAGTCTCCAACGTGGTCTTCCTCTACTGTTGCCTCATTGGGAAACAAAATTTTTTTTGGCCGGATCTCCATTTGAGACTCCCATCTTCTTTATAAATTTCTCCTTCTTTCTTCTTCTTCACATAACTTGGCTTCGGGTTCTTCCACTTGTTCTTCATCCTCATTTTCATTCTCATCTTCATCTTCATCCTCCTCTTTCTCATGTAGGTAACTCTTGAACAAAATTAAATTTTGATTTTATTTGAATATTTGTATTACTAATTGTATTTTCGAAAAAATGTAACAGATGGATCCACCGAATGACGGATTTATTCCCGGGGGACCGACTACAGAAGTCGTGAAAGAGGAAAGAGAAATTCATATATCTAAGTTAGTTTTTGAGGGGAAGGTAAATTTTAAAATGGTAACTCTCGTTATTCTGTATTATTTATTTATTTTACATAAATGTAACAAATAAAATTCGCTTGTAGTTATATGATTATCCTCCCGAGGCTCCAACACGGGAGCATGGAAGTTGGAGGAATCAGAGAAGGTATCAGACATGGGAGTTAATTGATGATCAAAAGCAGTTGGTGCGTTCATTTGGATTTCATTATCTGGATGAAATTCAAATTTTAGTCCACGATGTTCACCTCATATTTAGTCTCGCTGAGCGTTGGTGGCCTCAACGCAATGCATTTCAGTTGCCTGTTGGTGAAATGACAATCACACTCTGGGATGTCGCAAATATTCTAGGATTACCTATTACAGGTGAACCAATATATTTTGATACACATTTAAATCCGTGTGAAATAGTCAGGAGATATCTAGGCATTACGCCTCCTACGGACCTAGGAGCAAGGAGTTTTGTCACGATAACTTGGCTTCGAGGTAACTTTATGGATTTAGATAGGACTATCGACGGTCCAGTCGCGGTCGATGATTACAGGGTATGTCCCTCTTTGGTAGTTTTGGCTAATATTTATTAATTTTAATAGCGAGTTAATTTTAATATGTTAGTTTCATAATTTGCAGATACTTTACTGTACTAGAGCATATTTGCTCTGTTTGTCCTGGACAATGCTATTTCCCGACGGACAGAGAAATAGAATAAACGTATGACTGCTACCTTTCTTAGATGATCTTAAAGTACCTACTCGTCATGCATGGGGAGCTGCTACATTAGCGTATCTATATGCCAGCTTGACGGAATTTGCAAGATCGAATGGTTCCAAAAATTTGTGTGGGTGCGCGATGCTGGTTCAGGTAATGAAAAATCAATATCTAAATTGATTTCAATTATATACATTTTCTTGAATATCGAATTATTTCTGTCGTAGGTATGGTGTTACGAACTTTTTTTTATTGGTCGACCTGTAACCAGCATTCCAAGTGATATTGGAATTTTTTTGCTTGCTACGCGATGGGCCACAAATGTAGTGGACCCACACAAATATATGTATCTTACTATTGTTCCCACGTAATGCAGATGAAGGCAACATTTCTTATAGGCACTGGTGGGGAGCGCCTCGTATAACTAACAGAGCGTACATATTCGAGGAGCCACGGTTCAAGCCTAAAGCCGTAGATGAACCTACTCTGCGAGCTTTTGCTGATGGCATATCTGAAGCGGTATGCCTTTACCACTAATCCAAAATGAGAATTATATGATCACAATTTTCATTTTCAGATTTCAAATTTCAGGCAATTACGGGACGACAATATTACCAAGAACCAGAGAGCCATTTGTGGCCGCATGGACGGGAGTGGTGCACGATATTTTAACTCGTGTCCATTCACTTAGTCTTGGTCGGGATCCTGATATGCCTCTATTGCATACCCGTATCCCGGCCGATTATCCGAGTGCCACTGTGCCCCTGAGACGTTCACGACGTCAGAGGGCGGTTGATCCAGAGGACGAGGCGGATGAGAGCGCTGCTGGAGAGGGTAGCAGCCAGCAATACCGTGGAGAGGGCAGCAGCCAGCAGTACCATGGAGCGTACACTAGCCAGCAGTACCCTCCAGCGTACACAAGCCAACAGTACCATGGAGAGGGCAGCAGCCAACAGTACGGTGGAGCGTACACTAGCCAGCAGTACACTCCAGAGTACACTAGCCAGTAGTACCCTCCAGAGTACACTAGCGAGCAGTACGCTGGAGAAGGTCTCAGTCAGCAGTATACGGGCATGGGCACTTTTTCAGCCTTCCAGCCATATGATCGTTGTACAACGACTGAGCAAATCAATATTTCTGCAGCATATTCGTTTGAAGGCTTGCCTTATTACTCACAGTTGATTTCGTCCCCCTCGGCCCCGATGCCTACTCAGCCTACTCAGGAGGTCGACGAAGAAAGTAGAGACGAAACAATAGTGGAAGAGCGTGAAGAAAGAGTGGGGGAGACCACAGACGAAATAAGAGCCCGACTCGGCCTCAGACAAGTACTACGACGGCAATACAAACGAATTGCCCGACGGGGTAATGATTAGTAATATAAGAATATTTGTATTCTTAGTAGAATGTTTGTATTCTCAATAAAATGTTAAATGCGTCTTTATTTAATATGTCGAAACTAAAATATTTTACTCTCTTGGTTGACTTGTACATTTTCTTCTGTTGTGTCCCATCAAACCACAGTTGCCGCAACGAAGTTCTCTTGCCGATAATTCTCGTGGTTTGATGCAGTTTTTCTTCGGCCTTCCAGCTTTGCGTCTGACATCTGGAACTCCGATTTCTCCTCTAACCAAAACTGCTTGAATGTTGTAAGGAACTGGAATTGGTTCCATCTGTGGCTCGTACACACTTCTCAATCTGTCAGTAGAAAATATTATAGGATAGTAATGTTTAACCTCTTCACTGTAATATTGGCAAGCAAAACATGCATGTATACATGGCATGTAAGTATGATACCACCTTAAACATGTACAAGATCTTTCATCTAACAGTACAATATATTTTCTACTCGATGCACGGTCTAATATTTTAAACAAATAACTATCAATTCGTAATATTTGAAGTTGATGTCTCTCGTTGGTAATAGATGTCATAGTCTTTAACATCTTCGGACAATAACTCGTGTAGGGTGTGAAAAATTATGACACGCTGACATAAGACTAAACCAAGGCCATACGCTCAACCAAGGCCATACACTCAACCAAGGCCATACGCTCAAGGCCATACGCTCAGCCAAAGCCGTATGCTCAGTGAATATTTTATTATTTCTTGAATGACAGCACAGCATACATTTAATGAAGGATGAATCTGACACTTCGTCTTTCGTGCAAAGACAGCTACCCTATGAAGATTAGCCGTCGTATGGGTTTTCGATAATTGATTTTGTCTCTTACGAGGACAGCTCATCAGCCACCATAAATGCACAGCCATCATTACTGTTATTTCTGACAGTCTGTCAGCCATCATATCTGCAACACGACGCTTGAGAGATATTTGTCAGTTATTAGAAGATATGGCGTATTTGAGAAGATTGAGGACAGCCACGTGTCTACTCCCTCGATGCTTACGACTCCTTGCCAACCAAGTGAGCATATGGACTCCATACGACTCCTTGCCAATCAAGTGAGCGTATAGACTCCATACGACTCCTTGCCAATCAAGTGAGCGTATGGACTTCATACGACTCCTTGTCAACCAAGTGAGCGTATGGACTTTATGCGACTCATTGTCAACCAAGTGAGCGTATGGACTTCATACGACTCCTTGTCAACCAAGTGAGCGTATGGACTTCATACGACTCCTTGTTAATAAAGTGAGCGTATCAGCTTTGTATGACTCTACTTCAATAAAGACAGTATATCACAGCAAATGCATTCAAGATGACTTTAAACGTACAGTCAATACACGTTCTCACGTGTCCTGTACTCAGTTACCCGCTTACTCAGAAGTTATGCAACATGGCATCCATGCCATCAATCTCTCCTGGATATATTCCACTATTTTCAACCGCACTCTAATGTGTCTCCATCAGAATTTGCCACGCGTCCCTGCAGTTATGCACACGTCAAGTAACTGACTGAGCGTATGCTTTAGAAAAGTTATCCAGAACTCTATAAAAGAGAGTTTCTTCATCTTCATCAGACACACAGTCAATTCAGAGAGAACAGAGAGATTGTCCAGTTGCTGTCCAAGTTCTTCAAAGTTCGAGTTTTCTTCATCGCATCGTCCAAAGTATAAAGTAATCGTCTTCTAGATTAGATTCCTACAGTTGTAATTTTCCCAGAAACACAATAAATAAAGTGAATTTATTTATGGAAAACAAATTGGCGACTCTGCTGGGGAAAGCTGTCTCCTCCAACGAGATAGCAACAACTCAATGCGATACTTCGTCGATCGGCTCGACGAAGAAAGTGATGGTCGTACAATTCGACCAATCTGCTTACGAAGAAATGCTCAAAGCAAAGGAGGGCCGAACTGCTTCCTCTGCTCTTCCTGCTGCCAAGAAAAAGGGACACTCTGTCTATGTCCCTAAGTCTTCTTCGACGGCCCGAGACGCTTCTGTCACTCACGCTGACAAGAACACGTCTCCAACTGCAACGAAGCACGCCTCGGCTTCTCTGAACACGACAACAGTGGCTTCTCCTAGTCACGCTGACAAAGTGGGTTCTTTAACCAAGTCAGCGTGTCCAAGGAAAATCATCTCTGGACATGTCAAAGTCTCTTCTCCTTCTACCCTTACGACAGCAGTCGGCTCTTTAGCCATTAATGACTCTGTGCGTATGGCAGTCAAAGGGCAGCGTACGACAAAGGCAGCATACAACAAAAGCCAACAGCAGACAGCGTACGCTAAGCCAAAGCCAGCGTATGCTAGTAAAAAGGTAGCGTATGACCAGAATTCCAAACTGAAGTCAGCGTATGCCAACCAATACAGTCCTTTGACTGTTTCTCAAAATCAGGCTGGGGGTTCTCTTCCACAGAACATACAAATGATTCCCCCACAACTTGCACATCTTGTGCCAACCAAGGAGAAAGACTCTTTAGTCAACTCCTCTACTCCTAAGGTCTTTACCTCTGGAGTCAATTTGACTAGTACTTTTACTAGATCAAACAAAGGAAAACGCATTTTGGCTACTTCCTCTAAAGATGGATTATTACCGACTCCCAATCGAAATAATGTCCATCTTCCTTCTCTCAAAATTTCCCGATCTGAGAAAGGCAAATTACAAGTATCCAAGACTGATACTAAAGTCATATCTCCTACGGATCTTCGTAACAAGCTTAACCGGAATTGTCTCGATTCCACATCCGATATAAAGAAGCCTTATCAAACTGAGACAAGTATACTAGACTCTGATGCAGAATAAGCCAAGAACTATATCACTCAAATTAATCAGTCTTTATACACTCAAGAACCGAGAAGACAGAAGAATAAAAGACAAGTTTCTGCACAGAGACTATCTTCAAGTACTTCCCAATCTGTTCCTACAGATCTTCGGGAACATTTACAAAACAAACGGAGAATCGACACTCCATCTGGCTATGACATTGCTCATATTTGCCATGAAAAGCATGGTTGTAACTTCCAACCTCTGGTTGTGATTCAGTGTTGTTGTTCACCAAAAAGACGATCTATTTTCGAACGGATTCAATGTGAACCAATACTGGGCGAAGACGAACCTCTTTATGCTTCTGTCAACATGACCTCCAAAAATATTGGGGGTAGAATACGATCTGATGCTATGTCAGATTCTGAAGACGGTGTTTACCTCGGCACCCGATCCAGGACTGGAGCCTCGACCAGGGTCTCTTCTTCTTCTCATCCAAGTGATAATCCGGAGATCACAGAGGATTTTCTTGGAGAGTCCAACTTCCCGGTATTGACTCCCGTAAATAGCCCCGGGAAAGATACTGATTCTCACAGCGATGATTCAGAACAAACTGTCTCATCGTCTATTCCTCGAACAGTTACCACTTATATGGTAGATAGTAATCAAGAGCCTTCGACTAGCACTGAAGCTCATGAACAGAGGATTTCTTCCTTGGAACAACAGTTGCGAGCTATGGCAGATACATTGACTGCTATGCATACTCTTATGCAAGCTCAACAACGAACTCAGCAAGTTCAACCAACAGGGCCACCAGTGGTATTAAATACTCCTGTTGCCCCAAATCCGGAACCCTTTACTGCTCCAGGGGTACAGTCTAATGTTCCTATACAAACCACTCCAAGTCATTCCGGAGCTGGGGGTGATACATATGCTGCAATCCCTCCTCCCAATTATACTCAACAAGCAACAACACCGCAATCTTCCGGAGCTGTCACTGAAGAGTTAAAAAATCTTCGGTCTCAGTTTGAAGCATTCAAGCAAAAAGTTGGCTTACAAAGATTGGGTATCAAGCAGCCTTATCCTATACAATGGAAGGAGGTATCGTATCCACCAAAATACAAACCTCCGGCCATCTCTTTCTTTGATGGGACTACCTCCCCAAGTCAGTTCATTAATCACTTTGAAGTAATGACTGATCAGTTGCAACCAAGCGATGCCCTCCTCACTCGGGTATTCGTCGGTTGTCTTCAAGGAACCGCTTATGAATGGTATCGAAGTCTCCCTGATGGGTGTATTACTTCATTTGCTGGATTCAAACAGATGTTTCTAGAACGATTCTATGAAGGTGTCAACGACATGACCATGTCGGCCCTCATAAGAATTAAACAGAAAAATAATGAAAGCACAGAGAACTTCATTGAAAGATTCAGAAGAGAAGCCCTCAAAATGCCTCTTGGAACTCCCGATGCTGTTACTATCGACACTTGCAAGTCAAATCTATTACCAATCATTAGCATGTGGACAGGGTCCACTCAGTTCCAAGATTGGCCTTCTTTCATCGTCAGTGCCAAAGCCGCCAAAGTCAGCGCTGAGACCTTCAAAGGTCTGGGGGTACAAATGACTCCCAAGGAATCAAATCAGAGTACTGGTAATAGTGCTCTACCCAACAATCGCAAAGGAAAAGATGCTATTGAAGTCAATCTCCAGAGCAATAGTCAAGAGATAATGACTACCCAAGCTGCCCCAGCCCCAACAAATCAACAACAAAGACCTCCTCGGCCGAAGGAAGAGTATTCTTTCAACGATGACGATGTTCAGGGTATCTTTGAATGCTTGCTCAAAGATAACAAGATACAATTGCCAGAAATCAAAAAGCCTGATGAAGCCAACAAGACGGATCATCCAAAATATTGTCCATATCATAGAATGCTGGGTCATACAATCCGGTCTTGCTATGTATTAAAAGGAAAGATCCAAGAAATGATTAAATCAGGAGCTGTGACACTGACACCTAAAGACAAGACAGTCACAGCAATGTGATTTCAATGCAGTTCGGTAATTTCCCTCCGTTAATGGTAGAAAATAGGATTGTTTCTATCCCCAAAGCAACTCTTGAAGTTGTGAACATCCCACCAGCACAGAATGAAGGACTCGTACCTGTCACAACTAAAAAGGGAGAGATCATGTGGATTCACCCGGATTTAATGACGGAGTTCGAGACGTCTTCCTCTTCTCCTCGGAAGGCTCCTTTGTCTAAAAAGAAGCCTGGGAAGACTAAGTCATGCAATGTGACTTCTAGTATCACACCCAATCTTTCTCTAACCTCTACTTTCATCTTGGCAGGAAATTCACCCTCTACGGAAGTAAAAACTGTACCTCAATTTGAAGATAGATATAAGCCTGTATTCCATCTATATAGTTCACAATCTCGTGAATTAATGGCGAAGATGGGTTATGATCTAGCCACTGCTCCTGGTTTAAACTCAGGCAAAGGACTCCAAGCACCTTTAGCCATCACTATGAGACATAATCAATCTCGTGTTGGCCTTGGTTTCTGGAATGAAACTCTCATCAAGCACAAAAGAACCAAGAGCAAGATGAAGAATTGTAACATGGTTTCGGTAGACCCTGAACCTGAGCCTGAAGGCAAAGTTCTTGCTGGAACTCGGTCAGGAAAAATATATCTGAAAGATTATGCTGAAATTCCTGAAGAAACTCCTGATGTCCCTCCGGTTACAACTCCAATCTCTAACGAAGGACCTTCAAATGTTCCTGTTGAGACGGTTCCCTCTAAACCAACAGCAGCTAACAAAGGCAAACAACAAGTCCGCTTCGACAAACCATTGAAGAAGTCATCTCCTACAGGACTTGAAAGGCCTTATAATTTTGATATATTGGCTCAACTAGCCAATACACCAGCTAAATTGTCAATCTTCGAGCTCTTATGCCTCTCTAAAGAGACTCGAAAAACTCTGAGTGAAGCGATGTTGCAAGCAGAAACCTGCCTAACTTTCCTCAAGAAGCCGAAAACAGAACCAGTCGCTCGTCTTCATTGCCATAATGTATTAGAATTCATTCCAAATATTACCTTTATGCAGGACGATATGCTGCTAGAGGATAATCGACATGACCGTCCTTTATATTACACAGGATATGTCGATTCTATGAAGGTTGATCGTCTACTGATTGATCCAGGATCCGTTCTCAGTATTATGCCAAAGACTATGCTAGATGCACTGAAAATACCCGTGCATAGTCTTTCCAGTACTATCACTACCATCCTGGGATTCAATCAAGGAAAAAGTGAACCTTTGGGCAAGATTCGCCTCAAATTTCAAATAGGCAATCTTCGTACTAAGGTTACTTTCTACATCATCGACAATCATGGTTGCTCATATAATGCTCTATTGGGGAGACCATTCTTGCATGAACATAATATTGTTCCTTCGACTCTTCATCAATGCTTCAAATATGTTGATGATAATGGAGAGGTTCAAAAGGAAGTTGCAGATCTCTATCCATTCAGAGGAGTCGAAGCTTACTTCAATGACGCTCGCATGTACAAAGATGAATACTTAAAAGTCTTGCAAGCTATGGATGACGACGATGAGACATCAAAAGTCGACACCTTTATTATTCCTGTAAAACGGCGTATCACTCATCCGCAGTCTCTTAAACCATCTGAAGAAGGTTCACTGATAATTCCTGTTAGTGGACGTACTACTGCATTGTCTTCTCAAGCTCCACAAAGTTCGCTGATAATTCCTGTCAGTGGACGCACCACTCCCCTTCCATCTTCTCAGGCTAGACCAGATACTCTAGTCATTCCGGTCAGTGGACGTACTACTTATCCACGATCTTCTTCAAGGGAGCTCACCTCTTCTGAGCCTTTTGTTATTGATCTTAATCGAAACAAAACTTCTAATCGCTCTTCTTCTCCCCCTTTAGTCATTAATTTGACTAAGTCTGATAAGGCTCAGCCTTCTTCTGTAAATATAGCATCTAATATTAATGAAGCATCTCCTTTACAGTATATTGATGTCTGTAATCATGTACAAAGTTATTTACAATTGCTAGATAGCTTAGAGCCACTAACTATAAGAGTTGTTCAAACTCTTCACACAGAAGTATCATTAGAGTCTATACAACAATCATACTTCATGGTCCCTATTAGAAAGTTGGGAGAAAATCCAATATTCTTCTATAAAGGACCCCAGAATCCTCCTAACCTGGAAGAAGATGACAAAAATGATGATACTGGAAGGTTACAACTACGTCGCTACAGTCAGCAGTCCAAAAATATCATCAAGAATATGGGTTATGACTTCAGAACCAGCCTCAATAATAGAAAAGGAAAAAGAATGCCTGTTCGAATTCCTCCATTAACATACGGAAGGACAAAATGTGGTTTAGGTTACATTGCTCCTATCTCCTTTATCAACACAGTCCATGAGGATTCAGAATCCGATGGAGACGAACGATCTGAGTCTTCCGATTCCTTCTCTTGGGATTCTGACACAAGTATTGGCGATCTTCATCGTTCTATTCTATCCATCAATATGGTTTCTGCCGATGGCCCGCAAGAAAATGATGAAGATGAGGATGATTTTGAAATATCACCTGAATCAGAACAATGGGCTCAAAGATTAGATAACCAATGGGAATTCAGGTTCGAGCAAAGAGAACCTTCCACTGAAGATAAATTGATCCAAATTGATGTTGGTGAAGAGGGGTCCCCCAAACTAATATTCATCAGCGAAAGTCTTTCAGAAACAGATAAGCAAGACATAATCAAGCTTATTCATAATTATATCGATGTCTTTGCCTGGAGCTACGAGGATATGCCAGGACTAGATCCGAAGATCGTAACGCACAAACTTAATATCATGCCAAATGCTAAACCGGTCAAACAACAACGACGACGATTTCGTCCAGACATTATGGACGCAATTGAAGCTGAAGTCAACAAGCTTATGGCTTTCGGATTTATTCGAGAGGAACAACATCCTGAATGGGTGGCTAACATCGTTCTTGTCCTCAAAAAGACTGGCAAGATCCGAGTCTGTATAGACTTTCGCGATCTCAATGCGGCTTGTCCTAAAGACGAGTTTCATCTTCCAATTACTGACGTCATGATTGATAACACGTGTGGTTTCGAACGAATGTCATTCATGGATGGGTATTCGGGGTACAATCAAATCAAAATGTTTCCAGATGACGAGAGACATACTTCCTTCAGAACGTCGATTGGTACATACTGTTATACAGTGATGCTGTTTGGTCTTAAAAATGCAGGAGCAACATATCAGTGAGCGATGAGCAATATATTCCGCGAACATCTCCGGAAAATAGTCGAATGCTACGTTGATGATATTGCAGTCAAAAGTCGACGAAAGGAGGATCATATCCAAGATTTGAAGACTATCTTTGATTTAATGCGTCAGCATCAACTTAAAATGAACCCTACTAAGTCCTTTCTGGGCGTCTCTAGTGGCAAATTTCTCGGCTTCGTCATTACCGCTAAAGGTATACACGTGGATCCCGAGAAGATCAAAGACATTCAAGAGATGCGTCCTCCACGCACCTTAAAAGAGCTACGAAGATTTCAAGGAAGAATTGCTTATATCAGGAGATTCATTTCCAACTTATCAGGACGCTGCAGACCATTCAACAAACTTCTGAAGAAAGGTGTATCTTTCATCTGGAACGAAGAATGTCAAAAAGCATTTGACGATATCAAACAGTATCTCATGAACCCTCCGGTTTTGGTACCTCCCGTCTCGGGAATACCATTCCTTCTATATGTTCGAGCCATGGATCATTCTCTTGGTGCATTACTCACCCAGAAAAATAAAGATGGCCATGAACAGGCTATTTATTATCTCAGTCGCACAATGACAGGTGCTGAACCGCGTTATTCTCCAATCGAGAAAGAATGCCTAGCATTGATGTTTGCCGTTCAGAAGACGCGACATTATATTATCGGTCAAACGATTCACGTCATTTCCAGAGTGAATCCCATCAGGATTATGATGAAGAAACCCGGTATTCTCAACTCTAGACTAGCTAATTGGAGAATCTTGTTAGCTCAATACGACATGCATTATATTCCTCAAAAGTCAGTTAAAGGACAGGCTCTTGCTGATTTTCTGGCAGCTCATGCGGTTCCAGGAGATTCTAAATTATATGATGAGATTCCAGATGAAGTTCTGGATTCGAATCTGGTTTCAGAAGAAACTCCTACCTGGCGTCTATTCTTTGATGGAGCATCTAGAATAGGTCCTAATGGCGATATTGTCGCCGGAGTCGGGATTGTTCTCGTCTCCCCAGAAGGACTAACTATTCAGAGGGCTTATTCTCTGGATTAATCATGTTCAAACAATATAGCCAAATATAATGCATTGCTCATTGGTCTTCAACTTGCTAAACATCTGGATATTCAATATTTAGAAGTTTATGGAGACTCCAAGCTTATCATCAATCAGATCAGAGGAACGTATGAAGTCCGTCATCAAGATTTGATACCTTATCATCGAGCAGCACTCTCTATGGCCTCCTCGTTTGAAGGTTTCTTTATTGAACATGTTCGACGTGCCTATAATGCAGAAGCCGATGGTTTGGCTAATCTTGCCGCTGTGTTAGCCATACCAATCAGACGTCAGCAAGTGATAGTGGTTCATAGCCGAGAACTATTCTATGTTGAGAATAATTTGGCTTTGGGTTTTCTCCATAATCCAGACGAAAATTCTTTCAACCTTGATGAATTTTCATCCAACCTTAGCACTGGATTAAGGTTTGGCAGAGTGTCCTCGTCTTCTTCCGATTCTACTATGGAATATGTCTTTTCTAACAAAACAGAAGCCATAACTGAAGACTGGAGACGTCCGTTTTTAGACTTTGTGTTGTATGACATACTTCCCGACAATCCGAGCGAAGCAGCATCTATCCGACGTCGATCTCTCAGATTCTACTATAATCATACAACGAAGACACTATATCGTCGGGCCTACGACGGTCTTCTCCTCCGATGTATCGCTGGTGAAGAAGCACAATAGATTATCCGTGAGGCACATGATGGTGTTTGCAGAGCCCATCAACCAGGTCCTAAACTTCAAGATCGTATCCGACGTATGGGTTATTATTGGCCCACGATGGTGGCTGACGCCATTCGATATGCTCGAAAATGTAAAGCCTGTCAAATTCATGCATACTTTATTCATCAACCATCAGAGTTCTTACATCCAACAGCGGCATCATGGCCCTTTGAGGCTTGGGGCATGGACGTCATTGGTCCTATCAACCCACCATCATCAAAAGGACATCGGTTTATTCTAGCAATAACCGATTACTTTTCCAAATGGGCTGAAGCAATCCCGTTATCTGAAGTCAAAACTTTTAATGTCATCAACTTCGTCAAACATCATGTCATTTATCGATTTGGTGTTCCTCGGTGTATTATTCATGATAACGGACCGCAGTTCGTCAGTCAGAAATTTATTCGATTCTGCGACGACCATCGAATCAATAATTTAGCTTCTACAGCATATAATCCAGCGGCTAATGGATTGGCAGAAGCTTTCAATAAAACGATCATCAAACTCTTGAAAAAGTTTGTTTCTTCTAACAAACGCAACTGGAGCGAGAAGCTTGGTGAATGTTTATGGGCCTACCGCACCACAGTTCGCAATGCAACTGGATGTACGTCTTTCTCTTTGGTATATGGGTGTGAAGCTGTTATTCCCCTTGAGATCCAGATTCCTTCTTTGAGAATCGCAATCTCCAATGAACTTACAACAGAAAATAATGATCGTCTTCGACTTCAAGAGCTGGAAGCGTTAGATGAAAAGCGATTGTATGCTCAACAAAATATCGAGCTGTATCAAGCTTGAATTTCAAAAGCTTTTAACCGGAAAGTGAAAGTCAGAGCATATCAGAAGGGAAAATTGGTCCTTACTGTCAGACGTCCTATGACTATGACACATATGAGCAAAGGCAAATTCGACGCAAAATGGGAAGGCCCAATCGTAGTAAACAAAGTCTTCTCTAATGGAGCATATCAGCTTGCCTCTATGGATGGTAAAGTCACGATGATGCCTATCAATGGCAAATTCTTAAAGAAATATTATGTATAAATTTCATCAATATATGATATTTTTTATTATTCTCCAGCAAATATAAAATCAGAGTTAATTCTTCTCTACAAAAATTATCTCGATATCGTTATCCCCAGTGGAAACTGATATTCTACCACGTATCATCTTCCCAGAGAATTTGATATTCTGTCTTATTATATCCCCAGTGGGTTTAATAAAGATCTCGTATAGAAAATCACGTCCATATTACCTCTGAATTTTCTATCTCAGTATCATATTTTCTATTCTATGAAAATGATATCTAGTCTTTTGATTTCCGAGTTCAAAGATCATGGAAAATAGAGTCCAAAGATATCTTTATATCTGAATTCTATTTTCTCTAATCAGTATTAAACTAAAATTATCTTTGGTTTAATATCATCTGATAGAATTACAAAGTTCATTTGTATATTCTATTCTATTGAAATATGTCATGTATTATTTACCTCTGAACATGTTTTCTACAAAAATATCATCCACAGAATTGAAATCAAGTCAAGATATTCATTTCTTCAATCAAAGTCAAAAAATTGATTACAAGTGGGTATCAAAAATTTAACACATGAAAAATGTAAAAGATCTATTTAGGAGGAGTAATTATCTCCTGAATACGAACAATTACATTATTCATCTTTTCTTTATGAGCTTTGTGGATTAGCTCTGCTGCTTCAACTCCAACCATTCGTTAGTCATAATCCGCGATAATAAAGCTACGACGGTTTGTCTCTTCAATTTGGTTAGCCTGCATCAGTTCCCGCTTTTGTTGTAAAAGTTGACAGCGTTCAGCTTCAGATATACGAGCAGTGGCAATCTCCGATTGCTCCTTTTCCATGGAGGCAATTCGCTCCTAAAGACGAGCCAACTCCTCCTTCAACTTCTTAAGCTCTTCAGCTTTTGATGCTTCATCTTTCTCCAGACGCTCCATATTCTGACGAGTGGTTATTATTTCTTCATCTTTCACCATTAACTCTTCAGAAGACAGAGCGAGGAATTCTTTCAAAGCAGTGTGCTGAGCTTGAGCTTCACTTTCCAATTGGGCAATCTCAGCTGCAGTCAAAGACTTAATATCCTCCTTTTTGATCTCCCAGTACTTACGGATGGTTGCTTCTAAATCATCCAGGAGATGCTCAAAGAAGACACACTGGGTCTCATAACCAGCCTGTCTCAAAGCTAAAAGCGGGAAACTAATCGCCGCTCGAAGATTCGAAAAAGGCATAGTTTTATCCTTCATAAATCGCCTTGAGAATGTATCCAGGTATGAATAAATAATATCTGAATACATCCCCATGACCTTTGCTATCCCTGTTTCAAAATCGGGAGTCGCTGCAACTGTAAAGGAAGGAGCAGGAGTAGCCCTTATTCTGGGAGCTGAAGTGGGTACTTTTGGGGAACTAGACAAATGTGAGCTCCCCTCACCCATATCAGTCTGGACAATGGGGCTTGAGTCGAGCTCATTGCCGGTGCAGTTCCTACAACTATTGGAATTAAAGAAGCATGATCAAAATTAAAAGACAATAAAGCAAGAAAAAGATAAAACTTTGCTGAATAAAATATTACCTGAAGCCGGTTCATATTCTGCTTCTTTCGGATCATTCAGCCCAGCTCGTAGTCTGTTCAGAGTGTTTTCTGACACTAGATTTATTTCACTGCTGTCCGCCCCAGAAGTACTCGGAACATGGACTTCTATTTCTAGAAGTTTCTCCGGCTCTGGAGTCAACCCTGAATGTTGACCAGCTGTCTTCAGTATATCAATTTGAGTTTTAGATGGTGACTCATCTTCTATCTCCATGTCCTCTTCTTCAAAGGAACGAGACGAAGGTACATAGTCAACTTGTTCGTCATCACTCTTATTGCTCTCCGAAATTTCAGCAATTGGCTTGAGAGTAGTGGCTTTCTTCACTGATTCTCTCGAAATCAGTAAGTCATTAGCTGTTTTAGTCTGATTCTCGGCCTCTACCGTGGGTTGACTAGTCACCTGCGCATCATCGGCCGTTGGCGGAGTCAACTCCATATCAGAAGGCATAGATGGTTCAGCAGGTTCAGGCACATCCTCTTCAATAGGTTCTATCTTTACAGAAGAAGCACAGGCAGCTTGCTTCTCTAAAGCCAATCGCTCGGCACGATTGGTGGGACTCTCTGCATCGAGACAAATCACAGATTTAGTCTTTGAAACTATCACCTTCCTTCCTATTCTTTTTTTGTTAGTGGAATAGTAGGATAATCATCTTTGGAGTCACTACCTGCTTCGTCTGCATCTCTGATTTGTATTCCACGATTACGAGCCTCTGCCCGAGTAACCCTTTTCGGAGCAGGCCCAGAAGCATCTTTGCCATGCTTCCTTTTCGGTGTACTGTCGGCAGATACACTCTCTTCAGCGCTTCCAATAGGTACATGAAATGGCTGATGAAGTTCATCAGAGAAGAAATTCTCTAAAACTTCATCATAAACTTCATCAGTAGCCATAGGATCTTCTCGGTCATGACAATCTCTTGGCAGGGCTGATTTGGTTGATCTCTTATCAACATGGATGAAGCTTTTACCTGAGATGCTGAATTTTTCATCAAAGGTATTAGCCGATACATAGAATTTGGCATAAGACGCCAACATTCTAGCTCCTCTCCGATAAGTAACCGGATCTGGCATGGAAAAGGTAGCCCCGGTACCTTTAGCAATATAGTATATCCAAGCTCTGGCGCCATCGATTAATCCGCCTTGATGGCCAAAACATGTCGTTGCATTTCCCACATGCAACTGATCATAGCCAAATTGCCGAGCAAACCTACTCGGAAGATATGGCTCCAGATAGGTGACATCATCACGACGACAGATCAAGTGAGATGGCCTGATCCTCTTCAGCCATTCATGTTGAATATCATCTAACTCATTGGCACCAATGCCATCAATCAACTTCTCAGGCATGGTTTCATAACCAACAGGTGGAGGAACACAAGTAAAACTCCATAATTCTCCCCTGTTTAATATGGTTCTACAGTCTGTCAGAGTGTCATACCTCCACTTTGGTGTATGACGATATCTTTCCAAAAAGGTATCGTCTGGTCTAACCATTCCAACACTCATGAGAGATTCGAAATGGAGAAGCAGCCACCCAAATAAATATGTAAAGGGCATTTCTACCCGGGAAAAAGTTGTGACCTTCTTCTTCGCCAATTTAAACATCCTGTCTGTATATGCCCTTAAGCCAGCATTCAGACGGCATGTCATTGCTGTCAGCAAATCCATCTTGTACCCGAAAGTCAGACGGACTGCTGCAAAAACAACTCTTCTGTGCATCCTGTCTGCTGAACAGGTGCCGGGTACTACAAATTTTCTCAGCCAGAGAGATATAAATCCAGCCAGATGACCTTCATCAGATAATTTCCGGCCACCTTGCTTTATATATGTCTCCAACCTATCACCAGCTTTGTAGGTGTCTTCGTCTTCTTCAATAATAATGTTGTCATGAGTGGTGTCCTGGATTAGTTTGTCAATCTTAGCTTGACTCAAGGGTTTAAAACGACCGACATATTGATCAGACTTCTTCTTCTTCTGAACTTCTTCAGTGTGGCCTTAGAAAAAATAGGCCATCCACTTAGAAGAATAGCAGTTGGAACCTCCCTCTGCACCTTGTGCCTTATAAAAAGCCTTACATATACTATAATAGCACATTAATTCTTCAAAAACATGAAGAACCAGTGGGTTGGCCTCGGAAATTTTATTCATTTCATCAATGAAAGGAATATACTCTTCATATGGCAAATCTCCTGTTGGCAGCTGAGAAATGTATGCCATCTTATGGAGGGCGAATCCTATCTCGCCTCTTGGAGTCATGAAAGTGCCGGTACGGTAATTATACCTTTCCGCTAATGCCAAGAACAAATCTGGGTTTGGCCTAAAACCATAAGCGGTGCACTTAATGGCATTATATAGGCCTATCACCTTTAACTGTTCTCCAAAGTTGTTCAGAATCCATCTTACAAGAACAGTCCATCTGGTATTTTCCGGGTTCACTAGACCAGTAAGCCTCATAGACTGTTTTGGGTAAATAGCATTCTCTAGCTGAACAAATTCATTTGCGAAGATTGGGACTCTAACTGGCCTCAGAAGTGCCGAGTCCTCAGGAGGAATGGTAGCTGGCAGCAATCCTCGCAAAACTGAGACATGTGGTTCAGTACCACTGCGGAATCTTCCTTGACTGTATCCTATCCATCCAGCTTTTGCTTGACGGAATGGAGTAATATCCTACTTCATTTGCCTTTGATGACTCGCGTGGAATAAGCGAGCTATGTTGATGCTTTTGGACAAACCAGTCAGATACATTGGCTGATTCGCATCACCATCTCTATAATATGAGTATGACACTTTATCAAGAGCAGGCTGGAAGTTTATATCAATAGCATCTCCAAAAAGAAATGATGGCTTCGAGTGGGTAGCACTATCCACACTCTGTAGAGGCAGTCCACTCATCATATTCAGCAGGGTATCATTCTCCTGATTTGTCAGAATAGCTATCCTTGTGGAAGGCCCATAAAATTGAGGAAAACGGACATGTGATAGGTCACTATTATAGTTGTTTCCTACACATCCTTCAAATTGTGCATCCTGAGCCAGAATATCCACTGCAAAAGAAGAATAAGAAGTTAGAAATCTTCAACACAAAGAGATGACAAAGATCAACATACGCTCACTATATCCTAAGCGTATGGCAGATCCAAAGATCAATATATGCTCATTTTATCCTAAGCGTATGGCAGATTCAAAGATCAACATATGCTCACTCTATCCTAAGCATATGACAGATTCAAAGATCAACATACGCTCAGTCTATCCTAAGCGTATGACGAGTTCAGAGATCAACAAACGCTCAGTCTATCCTAAGTGTATGACGAGTTCAGAGATCACTTTTACGCTCAGTCTATCCTAGGCGTATGATGAATTTTAAGTTCAGTTTACGCTCAGCTTTTATTCAAAGATTAGAGGATGATTGGGTCTTTTTCTTAAATGTACCAGCGTATGGTTGACGAGATGTTCATCAAAAATATGCTAACAAAGGAGTTAGCGTATCTCAGTGAGACAACTTGACATAGCGTATTCCTTCAAATCAGCGTATTTTGGCATTTCTATCAAAGATACGCGTATCTTACAGAATACGCTCCAAACATATTTTTCGTATAAACAAAAAATATGGAATACGACTAAACCCTAAAGAGGGAAGCATATTTTCTGACGTATTGACCCTAAAAAGGGATACGTTTTATGATTTTGTCCTAACCAGAGCCCTAAATAGGGGATAGTTACTGTTCATCATCTCCATCCTCACCATAGAGGGGCTTTAATGGGCGTTCACTTCGTCGAGGACGCTCATCAGCAGTCTTCTTAGTGGCAGCAGCAACAGGTCGAGATGACTCCGCAGGAGCCTTCCCCTTTCCCTTCGCAACAGCATCGACTTTGGGCGCCATTGATGAAGATTGAGTCGAAGAAGAAGAAGTTTGAGTTTTGGAACTTTTTCTCTCTCGAAGACAAATGCAAAAGTAAAGAAATGAATTAGGTTTTGAAAGACCTATTTATAGAAGAAAAGAGAAGTTGAAACGGCGGCCGTTCTTTAAACAGAATCCCTAAAGATTTGCACTGATATTAAAGAAATCATGCCAGCGTGTCAAGACTTATTCCCACTTTAAAAGTTCAAAGTAATTTCGAACTTTTGAAATTTATAAAGTTCGAAAACTTTGAAGGGGGTCTTGTAGGGTGTGAAAAATTATGACACGCTGACATAAGACTCAACCAAGGCCATACGCTCAACCAAGGCCATACGCTCAGCCAAAGCCATACGCTCAAGGCCATACGCTCAGCCAAAGCCGTACGCTCAGTAAATATTTTATTATTTCTTGAATGACAGCACAGTATACATTTAATGAAGGATGAATCTGACACTTCGTCTTTCGTGCAAAGACAGCTGCCCTATGAAGATTAGCCGTCGTATGGGTTTTCGATAATTGATTTTATCTCTTACGAGGACAGCTCATCAGCCATCATTACTGTCATTTCTGATAGTCTGTCAGCCATCATATCTGCAACACGACGCTCGAGAGATATTTGTCAGTTATTAGAAGATATGGCGTATTTGAGAAGATTGAGGACAGCCACGTGTCTACTCCCTCGATGCTTACGACTCCTTGCCAACCAAGTGAGCGTATGGACTCCATACGACTCCTTGCCAATCAAGTGAGCGTATGGACTCCATACGACTCCTTGCCAATCAAGTGAGCGTATGGACTTCATACGACTCCTTGTCAACCAAGTGAGCGTATGGACTTCATACGACTCCTTGTCAACCAAGTGAGCGTATGGACTTCATACGACTCCTTGTTAATAAAGTGAGCGTATCAGCTTTGTATGACTCTTCTTCAACAAAGACAGTGTATCACAGCAAATGTATTCAAGATGACTTCAAACGTACAGTCAACACACGTTCTCACGTGTCCTGTACTCAGTTACCCGCTTACTCAGAAGTTATGCAACGTGGCATCCATGCCATCAATCTCTCCTGGATATATTCTACTACTTTCAACCGCACTCTAATGTGTCTCCATCAGAATTCGCCACGCGTCCCTGCAGTTATGCACACATCAAGTAACTAACTGAGCGTATGCTTCAGAACAGTTATCCAGAACTCTATAAAAGAGAGTTTCTTCATCTTCATCAGACACACAGTCAATTTAGAGAGAACAGAGAGATTGCCCAGTTGCTGTCCAAGTTCTTCGAAGTTCGAGTTTTCTTCATCGCATCGTCCAAGGGATAAAGTAATCGTCTTCTAGATTAGATTCCTACAGTTGTAATTTTCCCAGAAACACAATAAATAAAGTGAATTTATTTATGAAAAACAACTCGTGTCTAAATTTTGAGCATGATTCCTGTTTTTGTCACAAAGTGTTATAATCTTTGCTCTAATACCATCAAGAAGTGTCGTTATTGGTTTATCACGCAAACTCTTAATCCAATTGTTAAAACATTCAGCAAGGTTAGAAGTGTTAATATCTAATCTAGGACAAGGAGCATATGCTGTAATCCAATGTACAAAATGACGATTTTCATCATTTGTACCAATAAGCCAATTGTACATCGTCATGTTCTTTGCTTTAATTATTTCGAACAAGTACTGTGCATCTGTTTTATTATACGATCTAGCAAGCGAGTCTAACAACCGATAAAAAATTTTCTCTCTCACAATAGACTTCATATTCTGCTTAAAATGTTGAATGCAAAAAAAATAAGGCGATGCTGGAAATATATTTCGCATAGCATGTATTAATCCTTTTTGCTTGTCAGATATAAATGAGATACTACTCCAATCATTAAAATAACTTTCAAATGATAGTCTAAGACCATTTAAAAACCAAGACCAAGAATCAGTATTCTCACCTTCGACAACAGCATAAGCAATATGATACAATTGATAATTAGGATCATGAGCACAAGCAATAAATAAAATACCTTGATATTTAGATGAAAGAAAAGTGGCATCAGTGATAATAACAGGTAAACAACCCCTTAAAAATCCATCAATACACGCCTTAAAGCAAATAAATATTCTCTCAAATTTGTTGCATTCGAAAGTCTTAAGAAAATATCTACTACCTGGATTCGACTCCATAATTCTAAAACCATACTCCTCAAGGCCAGCATATGCCTCAACATAACTACCATTTATTTCACGTAATGCCATTTCTCGGGCTCGCCATGCTTTAGAGTATGTAATATGTATACGATGTTCTCTAAATATATCCTTCACAATTTGTGATGCACTATATGACGGATTATTTCTAATTAAATCAACTATTTTTGTCTTAACCCATGCACCGGTAGCTAGTCGATGACGTCCTGTCGTAAGTCCACTTAAACAAGAATGACGACTTTCTAGTGTACTAACTTTAACTATTTGTCCTTTTCCTATGGATTTGGCATATACTCTCCAATGACAATTCTGTTTATCACAATTATATATAATTCCATGGGAATTATTCATAGCACTGGCTGAACAACTAAAATTATGCTGAATTGCTAAACTACTTATAAAACTTCTAAATTTTGCACGAGTGTCGAATGTTTGTCCTACAAATAATTCAGGAGTGCTAGAATTATCAGTACTATCATCATCTATCTCATAACCAGTATTTTTAATTAAATCATCACTATTTTCATTGTCATCATCATTATCATCATTATCATCATCATCATCATCATCAGCATAATCATCACCATCATTATGTTCATCTTGTAAGGGAGCAATTGTTTGAGAAGAACTAGCACCTGTGTTAACATGTGGGTAATTAGAAACAAATTCATCATTAGTTCTATTAGCAAATGATGAAACTTGAGTAACATATAAACTAATATAAGGTGATTGCGAATTAATCTCAAGAATAAAATTTCATGCTTCTTCAGCATCTATCAATAAACATGTGGAACCAAAAACAGACTTTAAAATAAATTGATAATTAATAGAAAAATGAGCTAAAATTAAATTGCGTAAATTTTCTAAGGTAATATGGCGGTAAGTTGTAAAAAATTGGGTGTCACCTCCTTCGTAAGTTAACCCATTTACTCTACCACCATGTGAGCAGACTATTTTAATATTATGATCCATGGAAAAAATAAGTTGGTTGATAATGTTTAGCTAATAGAGAAGGAGAACTTGTAAGAGGGAGAGAAGCTTCAGAGGGAGATACTAGCTTCCGTGAGGAGTTGGAAGCTTGTAAGAGGGAGATACTAGCTTCTTTGAAGAGTTGCGCTTCCAAGCTTCAGAGGAGTGCTTCTGTGAGAGATAGGAGAAAGAGTTGTGTGTTTCTGTGTGAGATAGGAGAGAGTAATGTGTTTGCGTAGAGAGAGAGTTAACATTGTAATATATAGACGATGAGAATAGAGACGTTAAAATATAGACGTTAAAATGTAGCAGTGGTGGTGGGAATAGCGCGCCAGAAATGTTGGCGCACTCTACTTTACATGTAGCCGTTAGAAGTGCAGGAGAGAAGTGCATGTAGCCGTTGGATGTAGCCGTTATTGGATGTAGCCGTTGGGAGTGCGGGAGCACGTGGTGTGGCAGGGATAGCACCCTGGGAGCGCGCCATCATTGATGGCGCTCTCTGCCTCTCTGTCTCTCTGGGAGCGCACCATCATTGATGGCACTCTCTGTTTTTCCTCTGTGGCCAACGTGGCCTTGACTCCCCCATGGCTCACCCCCACCCCCACGTGGCCTTGGCTCACCCCCACCCCCACGTGGCCCCCATGAATGGCAGCGCGCCATGGGCCATGGCTCCTCCTGGAGAGTGCGCCATCTCTCATGGCTCCTCCAAGACAGACTCCAATTTCCTCCTTCCACTTCCAGCAGAGCGCCATCAGAGATGTCGCTTCGTTACGCAAAACGCAATTTCCCTAAACTTATTACTTTTTTTAAAATTTCGATAAATTTCTTTACCTTATATAAAAATTTCTGATATATATATATATATATATATATATATATATATATATATATATATATATATATATATATATACATATATATATATATATATATATATATATACATATATATATATATATGTACATAGAAGATAGGAAATGGGCACATGTATTTGTGTTCATGTGTGTGTGTGTGTACATGATTTAGACAGGTGTAGATGATAGGGCTGTGTGTGTGTTTACAGCCTACATGACGGGAATAAAGGAACATGTGTGTGAGACCAGCTAATGTGTGTGCACATGAATGTGAAACAGTGAACTGTTAACAGAAATTAATGTGTATGTGAGATTGACAGTGAGCATGTGTGAACATGTGAGATTGTGAGTGTTAGCAAGCTGGAACAAGTCCCAGGATTCAATATCAGTGCATACGAGACTTCCTCAGGATTTAACAAACAAATGAACATTAAATAGGTAATCTCATATTCCAGGAAACCAAATGACAGTGGGCTAGATGGAAGGAACCTGTGTATTCTCAGGTTTCCATTCTCCAGTGTGTGTGCTGAAATTCCAATGTTCATCAAATGACAGTATTTAGCTCAAGTTTATAGAACCAGTTCAACATGGAATTCCATTCATTCTCAGGAATTAATCAACTTAACAGTTGAAAGCAATTGTAAACCAAAACATTTTGACAGTTCAGTCATACTAAATTGACTTAACAGTAGATGAGGAAATCAGTAGCAATTCTAACTTGAATCAATGAAATCATAACCTTGTAAAACATTAGATTTAAGACTCATTCAAAACTGTAAAAACTGAGAATAACTCAGTGTTCTCAGATTTCAAAAACAGTGCATAGGAAATTCGAAGGATATTAATAGCAATGGTTCTTAGTTCAAATCCCAATTAATTCTCCACATGAAACCCAACATCCCCAAACACAACTTTAACATGTTAACTAGCTGTTCAGCAATTAAACTCTAGCTAAACACATAGTATTAATCATTAAAATAAATAGAAAAAAATGAAGAACAGTAAAATCTCACTGATACATTGAAGTATCAGTCGAAAGGGGGAAGTCCCCATCTATCAATCAATTAAACATTTACAAATGAAATTATGGTTGGTAATAAACAATCAACATGTATACGTGTCATACAGGCAGTAAAGTGTCCAATCTCAGGACACAACGTGTCCAGAACCACATGAACCCAATGCACAAAACAGAACACTAGACTCAGTGAACCCGTGTCCTGTGTGAGTCGAATACCTCACCCGACACAAAATAATAGGACACGAGACTTCGGGGGTGTCATAACAGACACTGCCCCTTACTTTGTGTCCAAGCACACGTGTCCACGTACCCTGTGCACTGAACACGAGGCCCCGAGTAGCGGGACATTACTGTACACGTGCGGGCGTGTGCACGAGTGCGACACGACACCAATACGACACAAGACACGTTCAGACAACCAGAAATCATTAAGCAAAGCCAAACCCTAATTTCATATTCAAACAAAATCAAAAAACGAAAAAGAAATACCCACTGTAGCATTTCATCAAACACTTGCGACTATCAACTGATACGTGTCAGATATGGACACGTATAGGACACGAGAGGGTACAAAACCTATCCCTACAGTACAAGGACACCTAGGGCTTGGTGTTCATGCAAAGAAACTAAAATTTTGTGGAAGGAATAGAGATTTACCTAGGTGTGCCCCTTCTCGGCTGCGTCAACAACCATCTCTGGTCCCAGTAAAGCTCGCTCACCAACATCATCCCAAGATAAGGATGTACGACACCTACGCCCCGTACAGAGCCTCAAAAGATAACATCTCAATGTTGGCCTGAAAACTGTTGTTGTAAGCAAACTCCACCAAATGTAGATGATCCTCCCAGGAACCACCAAAATCTAAGACGCACGTCCGCAGCATATCCTCGAGCGTCTGAATAGTCCTCTCTGACTGTCCGTCCGTCTGGGGGTGGTATGCAGTACTAAACTTGAGCTGAGTGCCCAAACTAGTCTGCAGACTCCTCCAGAAATGGGAAGTAAAGCGACTATCCCGATCTGAGACAATGCTGACGGGAACCCCGTGAATCCTGACTATTTGCCGCATGTACATCTCCGCAAGCCTCTCTATAGACGTACCCACCTTGAATGGCAAGAAGTAAGCCGATTTGGTCAACCTATCAACGATGACCCAAATCGCGTCTTTCTCTCCTGGTGTATGCGACAACCCAGATACGAAATCCATGGTGATATGCTCCCACTTCCACTCTGGAATGGGCAACGGCTGCAATAATCCTTCGGGCCTCTGCCTCTCTGCCTTGACCTGCTGATAGACCAAGCATCTAGCTATGAAGTACGCTACTTCTCGCTTCATACCACTCCACCAGACATGCTCTCTCAGATCCCTATACATCTTGTTGGTACCAGGATGTATAGTATACTGAGAGCGATGGGCCTCCTGCATCACATGCTCCCGAAGCTCTCCACTGGGCACACACAGTCTAGAACCGTGCCTCAATGCGCCATCATCTGCTATAATAAACTCATATCCAACAATCCTGCCCTGACCTACTCCCGGATACACCGCAGAGAAACGTCCTCGAACTGAGTCGACTTGATTCTCTCGATCAAGTCCGACTGGATCTGAATGCCCCATAACTGCATCTGCACTCCGGGCACGATCACCTCAATCCCAAGGCTCTCCGAGTTTGCAAGCAAGTGCCGATCCATAGTCAAACACATGGCTGTCGGATACCTACTCAAGGCATCGGCAACCATGTTGGCCTTTCCTGGGTGATACTGAAGTAGGATGTCAAAGTCCTTTATCAACTCTAGCCATCTGTACTGCCTTATGTTGAGCTCTTTCTATGTAGACACATACTTCAAGCTCTTATGATCTATAAAAATCTTTACCCGCTCTCCATACAGATAGTGCTTCCAGAGCTTCAAAGCAAAAATTACTGCTGCCAACTCTAAATCATGGGTAGGGTAGTTTTTCTCATGGGGGCCGTAATTGCCTAGAAGCATAGGCAATCACCTTCCCGTGCTGCTGTAGAACGCAACCCAGACCCTTTTCTGAGGCGTCACTATATATAGTGAACCCGCCTGATCCTGATGGCAATGACAAAATAGGGACTGTCGTTAATCGCTTCTTCAGCTCATCAAAAGTGGCTTGACACTCCTCTGACCAGATAAACTCTGCGTCCTTTCGGGTCAGCCTCGTCAAAGGCTCTGCAATCAGGGAAAAATCTTGCACAAATCTCCTGTGGTAGCCGGCCATTCCCAAGAAACTGTGGATCTCTGCAACTGTAGTCGACGCTGTCCATGCCTCAACTGTTACGATCTTCTTATGGTCAACTGAGATCCCATCTCCAGTCACCACATGCCCCAAAAAGTCAACCCGATCCAAGAAGAACTCATACTTGGAGAGCTTTCCATAAAGCTGCTCCTTCCTAAGAGTCTCCAGTACTATCCTCAGATGCTCCTCGTGCTCCTCCTCGGTCTTCGAAAACACCAAGATGTCGTCAATGAAAACCACCATAAACTGATCCAGGTACTGGTGGAATACCTTGTTCATCAAGTTCATGAACACCGTCGGGGCGTTAGTCAACCCAAACGGCATAACCAAGAACTCAAACTGCCCGTACCTCGTCCTGAATGCTGTCTTCGAAATGTCCTCCCCCTTCACCTTCACCTGGTGATAGCCTGACCTCAGATCAATCTTGGAAAATACCCGAGCTCCGCTCAACTAGTCAAAAAGATCATCGATCCGCGGTAGTGGGTACTTGTTCTTGATTGTGAGGTTGTTGAGTGCTCTATAGTCAATACACATCCGTACTGACCCATCCTTCTACGGCACAAACAATACTAGTGCACCCTATGGCGACGAACTCGAACGGATGAAGCCCTTGTCCTGCAACTCATCCACTTGCTTCTTCAGCTCCACCAACTCACTGTTGTTCACTCGATAGACGTGATGAGAGATGGGTTCCGCTCCTGGAACCAAGTCTATCGAGAACTCAATGTCTCTGTCTGGTGGCAATCTAGGCAACTCCTCTAGAAAAACATCCATATACTCTGCTATCAAGGGGTATAGAATCGTCTGCTCCTCAACCGAGACTCTGCGGAAAACTCCGCTGCTCTGCTCTGCTCCGCCTGACGTCTGGAGTACTCGAACTCTGGCTCCCCTGGCACTCTGAAGAGAACTCTACTCCCTCTGCAATCAATGCTGGTGTGGTGCCTGCTCAACCAATCCATACCGAGTACTATATCGTAGTTCGGCAATGGCATTACGAGCAGGCTCACCTCTAACTCACGGCCTCCCAAAACAACACTCCGACCCTTACAAACATCACTCACGAGGATAATACCACCCCCGATCATGATCTTGTAAGTCCTAGGCAACGATTTAGCTATGATACCATGTCTAATCGTAAATGATACTGATACAAAACTATACAAAGCACCGGAATCGAATAATACAAAAGCTGGACTGGAGTTGAGAAGAACCGAACCTGCGATCAGCTCTCCTATCGCCTCTGCATCCTCGGCCGCCATGGCGAAAGCTCACCCCTGCTGGCCTCCTCTGGCCTGCTGCTGGTGCTGAACGAACCTCTGCTGCTGTATCGACAGGGCTGGTCCCCTCTACTGGCCTGCTGGAGCTCTGACTACTGCTCCATGTGCTGCTCATCCCATGCGACACTCCCTTATCTAGTGGTCTGCTGAACCACACACTAGGCACTGGCCTAGCCTCTTCCGGCACTCATTAGAGATATACCCAAGCTTCTTGTAGTAAGCACAAGTGATAATCTGTCTCTGGCCCTGCTGCTGCTGTCTCTGTTAGAATGGCTGCGGCTGGAACTGCCTCGGTTGCTGGTGCTGAAAGTGAGGCCTCTTGGCCTGGCCTCCGCTGCTGCTGCCACCAACAGGGTCTCGCCCCCTCTTGAGCTTCAGCTCAAGATCATCCTCAGCCAATAAAGCTCCCATCAAAATCTTCTCAAAAGTGGTATTCCTGTTGCCCTTGGTCAAGGACTTGACTTCCTTGACCAGACCCTTTCAGAACCTCTGGGCCTTCGCCGTCTCGTTTAAGCCCTCTACGAATCTATCGAGGTGGCCGAACTCCCCAACGTACTCCTCTACTGACAGGCTTCCCTGAACTAAGCTCTCAAACTACGACTCCAAGGCTCAGAGCGCTGCATCTGGAAAGAACTTCTTCTTGAAGAAGCCCTTGAACTCCTCCCAGGTCTGTCCAGTTACCCCTACTCTGGGGTCTGACTGATACCAGGTGCGAGCAAGATCTCGCATCCGGCTAGCTGCTACCTATTTCTGGAGATCTGCCGGTATCCGGGCCAGGCGGAAGATCTCCTCTATATGCTCGATCAACTCGTCAGCATATAAAATCCCCTCTGTCCCCAGAAAGTCTCTGGGGCTCATCTTCTGGAACTGCTCTATCCCAGGTGTCCTCGGCTGCTGGACTGCTGGTCGAGCTGCGACTGTCGTAAGGGCCAACTCTATGCCCCTGGCCTGCCGGGCCTGCTACGCCTCCATAAACTGCTGAATGTAGGCGAACATCGGTACCGCATCCACGTATCTTGTAGGCGACGGCTGCTGGAAAGGCACCTCTGGGATGACTGGGTCCTGCCTTCGAACTGGTAGAGGTATACCCCCTGCTGCTGCTGCTGAAGTCCCAATATGAGCAGAGGTGGCAGGAGCTGTAGCCTCCTGACCCTGCTGAACTGGCTGAGAGGTAGCAGTCCCCTCTACAGTATCCCCATGAATGGTACGCTGTAACCGCGTCTCCACCATCCTGAAGACAGATCAAACAAGGGTATCAATTGCTGAAAAAGAAGCGATATAACAAAGGCGGACAGTTAAAATTCAAAAAAAACCAATTGACAGTAAGGATTTAGATGGCAAGAATAGAGTTTTTCCTAATGTGATTGAGTACCTTGAAAACTAATATCCTATATCCTACTGCAGGCTGTAGTGATACTCTGGTTCGAATACTACTACACTTCTAGTCTTGACCTGCATGGGCCACCACTAAAAACGTGTCACGACCCACACCCTAGAGTAAGGGCACGAGACGTGGGTACGTCCAGCCTACGCCGCAGTATCGACGGTAGAACGTTGTCCTAGGTCTCATGCATCTAACAGTATAATGCTAAGCAGTTTATACTCCCCGAATGGGGGTGACATAGCAGAATGTAAACTCAATCACAACTAAGGAAGAAGAAGCACGATATGATATAGAACTCAAAATGAAATACAGATGATCAGAAGAGTCTAAGTGTCTAAGATAACAACTCAGCAAACATCCAGAAATATGAAGTCTCAACTACAGAATATGAAAGAACATATACAATCTAGATCTCAAATGACAGAAATAATAAAAACCTAGACTAGGGAGCCTCAGTCTCTATAACTAGTGGATCCGGCTGGAAATCCGGATCACAGGTGTCATCTAGAGCTGTCCCATAAAAAGTGTCAACACCAGTCTCATCCTCGTCCTCTGTAAACATATCAACGATGCCCAATCAGGATGGAGCGAGCACAATACATCTCAACAGATCATAGCAGGTTAGAAAAATATAACCATGCAGTAAAGTAAGATACAGGAAACTGAAAGAAAGTACAGAATGTAAAGGAGATAGCTGTAATGGAAATATCTACTATAAATAGAGAACTAACAGTGACTAGTGAGTCAGAGTACAATATAGACATGAGAATGGCATAGGATGATTCTGATGCTACACTACGGAATAATTCTGATGCTACACTACTTGGATATTATTCACATGTCCACTTCTACTCCCCCATACCCCCAATCAATACACAAGGATCCAGCCAGGCTATGTTATGATTCATGTAATGGCCCCCGAAGGGTGATATATGATAGTCCCATAAATGGGGATTCTAGGAATGCCCATAAATAGGTGATTCATGGAAGACTCTGTGAGCATGAGAGTACATGTCACAAGTGATTCAATGAACCATGAAGCATAGTGATACACAATGTAAGTGAAACACACAGAACATGTAGTATCCGATGCTCCCTGAGGGGATAACATCTCAAAAAAGGATCCATATAATACTAATTCGTTTGACCAACGTGATAGCATCAAGTAAAGTAATTTAAAGCAGGAGAATAATTCTAACAGGATATGAAATGATTAGAGAATGTACTCGCCTGTATCCTGAGTATCTGAAGAATATCTACTGTCCGAGGAGTGGTGTCTGTCTCCTATAGAACAGTACAAGTCACAATAAGTCTAAAATGGTAATATGAAGTTCTACTATGCATTCTACATGATTCTAGGTCAATCTAGACCCAAGTCAGCTTTTGGTCAACTCTAGTCAACCCTAGAAGTCAAACTAGGTCAACTAAGTCAAACCTAATCAAACAAGTCTATACTAGTCTAACTAGTCTATTCTAGTAAGCCCACATCAATTCTATACTATACAAGTCTAACTAGACTCTAGACTGGCATTCAAGCCACACCCATAGGCTAAGAGTCCTAGGCTATAGGCTATATTATGCCTAAGCCAAACCACATATCACAATACACATATTAATATATATAATATATTATAGGACTACACATTAACATATAGGCTACCTATATATGTGCATCTCATATATATATATATATATATATATATATATATATATATATATATATATACATATATACATGTACATAGAAGATAGGAAATGGGCACATGTATTTGTGTTCATGTGTGTGTGTACATGATTTAAATAGGTGTAGATGACAGGGTTGTGTGTGTGTTTACAGCCTACATGACAGGAATAAAGGAACATGTGTGTGAGAACAACTAATGTGTGTGCACATGAATGTGAAACAGTGAACTGTTAACAGGAATTAATGTGTATGTGAGATTGACAGTGAGCATGTGTGAACATGTGAGATTATGAGTGTTAGCAAGCTAGAACAAGTCCCAGGATTCAATATTAGTGCATACGAGACTTCCTCAGGATTTAACAAACAAATGAACATTAAATAGGTAATCTCAGATTCCAGGAAACCAAATGACAGTGAGCTAGATGGAAGGAACCTGTGTGTTCTCAGGTTTCCATTCTCCAGTGTGTGTGCTAAAATTCCAATGTTCATCAAATGATAGTATTTAGCTCAGGTTTATAGAACCAGTTCAATTTGGAATTCCATTCATTCTCAGGAATTAATCAACTTAACAGTTGAAAGCAATTGTAAACTAAAACATTTCGACAGTTCAGTCATACTAAATTGACTTAACAGTAGATAAGGAAATTAGTAGCAATTCTAAATTAAATCAATAAAATCATAACCTTGTAAAACATTAGATTTAAGACTCATTCAAAACTGTAAAAACTGAGAATAAAGTGTTCTCAGATTTCAAAAACAGTGCATAGGAAATTCGAAGGATATTAATAGCAATGGTTCTTAGTTCAAATCCCAATTAATTCTCCACATGAAACCCAACATCCCCAAACACAACTCTAATATGTTAACTAGCTGTTCAGCAATTAAACTCTAGCTAAACATATAGTATTAATCATTAAAATAAATAGGAAAAAAATGAAGAACAGTAAAATCTCACTGATATATTGAAGTATCAGTCGAAAGGGGGAAGTCCCCATCTATCAATCAATTAAACATTTACAAATGAAATTATGGTTGGTAATGAACAATCATCATGTATACGTGTCACACAGGCAGTAAAGTGTCCAATCTCAGGACACAACGTGTCCAGAACCACACGAACCCAATGCACAAAACAGAACACTAGACCCAGTGAACCCATATCCTGTGTGAGTCGAATACCTCACCCGACACAAAATAATAGGACACGAGACTTCGGGAGTGTCATGACAGACACTGCCCCTTACTTCGTGTCCAAGCACACGTGTCTACGTGCCCTGTGCACTGAACACGAGGCCCCGAGCAGCAGGGCATTACTATACACGCGCACGAGCGTGTGCATGAGTGCGACACGACACCAATACGACACAAGACACGCTCAGACAACCAAAAATCATTAAGCAAAGCTAAACCCTAATTTCCTATTCAAACAAAATCAGAAAACGAAAAAAAATACCCACTGTGGCATTTCATCAAACACTTGCGACTGTCAACTGATACGTGTCCGATACGGACACGTATAGGATACGAGAGGGTGCAAAACCTATCCCTATAGTACAGGGACACCTAGGGCTTGGTGTTCATGTAAAAAAACTAAAATTTCGTGGAAGGAATAGAGATTTACCTAGGTGTGCTCCTTCACAAACAAAATCCTTTAAAAGGAGCTCTCCACTAGCTAGCCAAAGTCCCCAAATTGTGTCAAACCTGAGATTGGACTCCACCAACAGTAGGGAAACATCATTTAGAACACTATGGAAGAAATCTCAATGAAAAAGGATCACTATTGAATAAAATATGAAGAAATTTCAAATGAAGCAAACCTTGTTCTTAGAAAATGATGGAATGGATGAAAAGAGGCACAAAAATCAAGAGAGACTTTATAGCAAGGGGGGAGAATCCCTAGGCCGGCCACCTAGTTAGGGTTAGGGTTTTTGGGGTGCATCTAAAGGCTATCAATCCATCATGAATGGCCTAGAATCTAGGGTTCCCTTCTAGTCAAGTTGCAACTCAATCCTAACTAATCATGACTTAACCCCACTAACCAATACTTACTAATACTCATTGTGGCTAACTAGACTAGCTATGACTAATCTAGGTTAGGTCCAAACTAGGTTAGGCTAATCTAATCCACAAGTCTATCAATTAAATAATATTTAAAATAACACCATTCTAAATAATCAAATTAAATTCCAAATAATATATATTAAATTCAAATAATTCAAAAATAACAAAAATATCCTCAAACTAGAAATGTGGTAGTGACAAAATGAACCAGTCTTGTCTTGTATCGTGTTTAGGATGGGACCCCTGAGTACCATGGTCAGGGGTATCTACTGAAATTGACTAAGGCTAATAACTAGAATAACACAGTAGTCATGAAGAGATTTCCCAGCTACAGGCAATCCCGTTACCTGGGCACGCATGAGGATCTGTAGCCTGCCGACGAGTAGGGCACATTTCCAGCACATTGTCATGTGTTGCACCCTCCGCTCTTGAACAAATATTCGACCTGGGTAACCTGGATAGTCTGCAGGGCTTGTGGATGTCGGAACAATCTCGCTACATCTTGCTAGTAACTAGGCATGTGATAACCCTAGTTAGTTAAAGTATCAAGCCGTACTTATTGCTTGGACGTAATTGTTAGATGAGGTACAACCTGTCTAGTCTGGTCTTGATCCTGCACAAGATTGTTACATGATCTGATTTCTTATGTTATCTTTCCGATAAATGGTGGGAAACTAAGTTCCGTTCAGATGAGAGTTACAACCCCGGTCCTTATTTGGTTTACGGGTTGTAACCTGGTTATCTGAATAGTTCCATGGTTATCTCATCGTATATCATCCTGATTTTTTTTTCATATTTCTAGTTCTTACAATTTATATATACTCTTGTGCTAGTTAGTGGTTTTAGTTCCTAAGTGAAGCTTCTTTTGTGGCACTTGCTCTTTCTGGGATCTGACCCAGCTGGTTTTGTATGGCCAGATTTCGGAGCAGCTCCAGAGGATCTACCGACCTTCCAGCCCGATAGTGACCACCAGGCGTAACCAGGGCAACGAGTGGGTTTATTTTTGGCTCTCCCACTCTATTATAAAAATATTCTTTTGAGGCGTTTAGCCAACGAGCATCTGTTTAGCTCGATTGCACTTTACTTACTGTCTGCCTACGGGCTGTAACATGATTAACAAATCCTAGGGTTGATCATGTATGACTAAAACTCTTGCTAGTCCTGACATTTTGTAACGACTAGCTTCATGATCAGCTAAATATGTAATGTTTGGGACGCCTTACTATTGTATATTTGATGATCTTGCATCTTGTAACATTTACTTACTTGCTTATGATGGAGACACTAGGCTTGTTCATGACCATAGGAGACTGATGGCTTGTAGTTAAACCCTCATGTATCTAGACATCCGTGACCGTATAGCGAGGTGGGGTTGCACTTCAATATATGTAGCTGGCTATGTGCGCCCCCGCTCTCCAGTATTCTGGTTCTGGGGTGTGACAATAGTGTTGACTTTAGAGACCATAGGTTCTGACACATTTTTTGTTGCAAAGAGGGTCCAACGGGGACAATGTTTTGATCAAAAAATACTATTTACCCCTGTGTCCAGAACTGGACTTATGGGTAGTCAAATTTAGACATTTTTCTTATACCAAACATGATGGTGATATATGTTTCAGCATTCGGTGACATTTGTAGGAGTTTGACTTTTGAGGCTCACTAGGTGATTGGATATTGTTGGTTTTGCGTGCTACCACCAGACAAGTATACCCTACCAACTCTGTACAGTTATTTACATGCATATTCTTATTATTATTTCTTATTCATGTCTTATTTTCTAGTCTTTATTTGCAGTCTTGTCATAATTTATTTCCGTGTCTCTTACCTGTCATTATTTACTTTCATTATTAGTTATATTTTTACACATGACTTCGATAGTGTTGTTTACTTGAGAGATTTGACTTGATTTGATCTCGTGTTCCATGTTACCTTGATTGGACCCTCTATTGATACTAGGTTTGGCTACTTGACCACTCTCAACTTGGAAGACCCACGGTAGGGCTACGATAGAGACTCACTATAGTTAGGGAGTATCACGCAGGACTACAAACTATAGGACCGGGAATATCACGCAGGGCTACGGCCATTCAATCTATTTGTAGTCATACTTAATATTGCTTTCCATATGACATGTCATGATCTATAGAGTCCTTCCATGTGATCTTTATTCTTGTTCTAGTAGTTATTTTCCTTTTTTTTTGCATGTTATTACTGTCATAGTAGGTATATTTTATGTATCTTGCTAGTTCCCTAAGGACATGGTGATCTGTCCAGGTATTAGATAAAGGTATGATATTGATGGATAATGGTTGCTAGACCAAGACTTCAGTATATTCAGTTGTTATTATCATTCTCTTCTTTATTTTTATTTTGTCCTATATTTGATTCTCGTTGTTATTATAGCCTAGTCTTTCGTAAGCTTCATTTTCTTCTAGCTTGTTCATAATAAATATGTTATTGGGGATCCACTCTAATACATTTATCTATTCTAGAATCAGTATAATACGGTCTGATCAACCTTAGTGCACTTGATTTGTTATTGTTATCGTTATTTAGTAGATTGAGATATAGTCGATTTAGAACAATAAGATAGCTTATACGTATTCGAGCTGGTCTGGAGTCCTCTTGGTACGTAGATGGCATGTATACGTATTCCTAGTCCTACGTATTTTGGGATTGGGGCGTTATATTTTTTTGGTGGCCCATACAGGTCGAGTTAGTCGTTTTGGTTACGTTGTTGTACCGAGCGGGCCTGCGAATATGATTAAACCCTTAGGAATATAGTTTGTTGAGTTCGTATCAAAAAATTTACTCGTAGGTATATAGTTTGTTGACTTTAGAGACCATAGATTCTGGCACATTTTTCTGTGCAAAGTGGGTCCAACGGCAGACACTGTTTTGACCTGAAATTACCATTTTTCTGCTGTGTCCAGAATTGGACTTATGGGTCAAACTTAGACATTTTTCTTATGCCAAATACGTTGGTGATGTCTATTTCAGCATTCGAAGACATTTGTAGGAGTTTAACTTTTGTGGCTCACTAGGTGATTGGATATTATTGGTTTTGCGTGCTACCACCAGGCAAGTATACCTTGCCAACTCTGTACAGTTATTTACATGCATGTTCTTATTATTCTTTCTTATTCATGTCTCATTTTTAGTCTTTATTTGTAGTCATGTCATGATTTATTTCTATGTCTCTTGCCTGTCATCATTTACTTTCATTATTAGTTATATTTTCACACATGCTTCGATAGCGTTGTTTACTTGAGCGACTTAACTTGATCTCGTGTTCCATGTTACCTTGACTTGACCCTCTACCGATACTAGGATTGGCTACTTGACCACTCTCGACTCGGGAGACCCACGGTAGGGCTATGATAGAGACTCACTATATTTAGAGAGTACTATGCAGGACTACAAGCTATAGGACCAGGAGTACCATGCAGGGCTATGGTCATTCGATTTATTTGTAGCTATGGTCATTCGATCTATAGAGTCCTTTTATGTGATCTTTATTCTTGTTTTAGCTGTTGTTTTCCTTTTTTTCGTATGTTATTTACTATCATAGTAGGCATATTTTATGTATCTTGCAAGTCCCCTGAGGACCTGGTGATCTGTCCAGGTATTATATGAGGGTATGATATTGATGGATAATGGTTGCTAGATCAAGACTTCAGGTATATTCAGTTGTTGTTATTATCATTTTATTCCTTATTTTAATTTTGTCCTATATTTGATTCTCGCTATTATTATAGCCTAGTCTTTTGTAAGCTTCATTTTCTTCTAGCTTGTTTATGATAAATATGTTATTGGGAATCCACTATAATACATTCATCTATTCTAGAATCAGTATATTACGGTCTGATCAACCTTAGTGCACTTGATTTATTATTTTTATTATTATTTAGTGGATTGAGATATAGTCGATTTAGAATAATAAGACATCTTATACGTATTCGAGCTGGACTGGAGTCCTCTTGATACGTAGCTGGCATATATATGTATTCCTAGTCCTACGTATTATGGGACTGGGGCGTTACAGTAATCATGAATATCAATAAAAAAATATGTAATAGACTTCCACTGTATTGTAATCATGACTATCAATGAAAAGAATATATTTTATGCGCTTTTTCAATACTGTATACTATTTTCTCATGCGCCTGAGCTTTTGTTTATCTTGGCTGCGCAGTTCGATGTGCGCAGTCAACATAATCTAACTTATCTGTAAGAGCTGCGCTTCTTTTCTCTACGCCGATCTGCTCATAGTGCACTTATAATTTTTTTTTCATGCTTCTATAGTGATGTCATATCAGTGGTGCTATCGTGCATATAGATCAAAACATGTACCTGATTCTAGAAAAGATGATAATAAGTAGAGTAAGTGTAAATAGGTTTGCTTGTGATTGTAGACTGCATTACTGGGAGGAAGAGAACACCTGGGTCACACCGAACGAAATATTTGTAATATAAAAACAAAAGAAAAGTTGATCAATAGTACCTTCTTCTCAAGGCTTTTGCGAAGAGAGAGTGTTAGGCTTAAATCACTTACCAGTACCATAACTAGTAGTACTTAATTTGATCAAGTATCGATTAAGTCTAAAAGTAATTAATATATTCTTTCGACAGCCTATGTGGGGTCAGGACCCTAAGCACCATGCAAATCCAAAAACAACATGATAAAAAAAAGATTATTAATGAGAAAATAGATAAGTGTGTGATCCAATTTATTCTCTAAATTGTGTACCATATAGATAAAGTGTTAGTGGTTGTTTGTGTATTGCGATTGCAAGTAAGGACATTAAAGATAGTTGTAAGTGTAAGAACTAAAACCTAAATATAACTCTAACCCTAATTCTTCTATCTGAACTTTAAATTTGTTCCTTCAATCATATTCAAATCACATTTATATCACATTTCATTTTCAAACTTCATCGTCCTTGAACTTGGGGTTGCATGTCCTTAATGACCTAGTGTTTGTTCGCTCGGTGAGGAAGGAGTGCCAAAATAATCCCTTACGATGTGGAAGTGTTTGAAGATTGAGTCCAAGGATGACAACAACATATTGCATTTTGGCAAACTACTTTACTTTTATGTTTATTATTATATATTAAGTATTTAAGAGATAGACTTTTATCGGTTGTATTTCTAGTTGCCAATGTATAATTAGAAGTTATACCACCAGATATTGTAATAGTTTTCTGTACTCAAATTTTCATATCCAAGAATAACATGCGATAATCACGGGTACATATATAGGGGTATTTGTAAGTCGTATAGTTTGAAATATTGGTTTTACTCGGTTCGTCGTATTCTGGTAGCGGATTGTGACAACGAAAATCTTAATGCAATATCACTACGTAAGAAAGCATAAAATACGATAAAACTCAATAATGTATGCAAACGGAGCCGTATGAAAATACCGATATCGAAAAATGGGTATCACATGTAAAGTTAAGGAGTGCATTAAGAATAATCCTTTTCTTTACTAAAAAGCACACGATTGTAATATTTACTTTTGGGGCTAATTTTTATTTAACTACCATGAAGTATAACGATTTTGAAAAAGATCCAAATATTCTGATTAAAAATTAGTTTCCTTATAATAAATCCATCCATAAGTGTCCTACCAAGAAAGTATACTATATAAAAGTAGGCTAAATTATCCTGGTGGTAGCCTAACTATAGCACTTGGACGTTTTTGGCACCTTAACTTTCCAATGCTCAATTTTGGCACCCTAACTTTATAAATAGCTCTTTTGAAGCATTTTTTGTCAATTTTTTGGTCCATAATAGTTGTGTTTGTTGTTTCTGGTGTGTTGGTTTTTGTAATGAAATGAATAACAATATTATTTTATTCATGATGGACTCTTATTCATAATTAAATTTGGACGGAAGGTGTTTCAAAAGATCAATTTATGAAGTTGTGATGCAAAAATTTAGCAGTGGAAAGTTATGGTGCGAAAAACATCCAAGTGTTATAGTTGAGGTGCCACTAGAATAATTTAGTCTATCTCTACGATTATAATGATGCTGAAATACGACTGAAATATGTATAAAATAACTTATTAATTAATTTTTAAAAAGTTATCTAAAAAATATTTAAATTTGTTATATATAACAACATGGAGAATGGAACTCAACCAACAAGGAAGAATACTCCCACGTTAACCACATGTTAACCACATGAGTTAAAAAAGATATTTAACTATAATTATATAATATTATTAGCATTTGCTAGTAAAAGTATAAAGTAAATATTGATTAATATTACTGATTTATACAATATTTGATTCAAGATCTATGCTTGGCTTAGAAGTTATTATTTTTTCTGCTTTATAGGATAGCCCCCAAAGCCGCTCCTCCATGTGAGAGTGGTTGACATTGATATATAAATAATTCACTCTTACATTTGGAGATCTGAGGAACAATTACCAGCAGCACCAAGCATCTTCTCCAGCACCAGCGCTACTCTCTATAACCATTGACTCGGCCCTCCTCCACATCTCCCCCTCCACCGATCTCTCCGCTGTTCCAGACCCCATCCTCGTGGAACTTTTCTGGGTAACGTATTTATTTTCTGCTCCTCTATAATTCCACCCGTTCCTTCTATTTCTAATGCCTCTCTTTGCAAAACTTGTCGATTGATTTGGGGAACATCGAGGAGTAAGTGTTTCCATCTCTCCTTCCTTTTTCTTTTCTTGAATCAATCAAATTATTAGGGTTTATTTTGTGTAGACAAATTATTGGATCGTGTATGTGCCTATTTCTGCATCTAAGATTAATTAGTGGAAATGTCATCGGGACTAGGACACAAGTGCCGGACGGAATCATATAAAGATTTTGGTATTAACCTATGTTGCATGAATACGAACACGGATAAGGTTAAGGAAACAATACTGATTCGGGATGCAAACATTTCCAGATAGGTCTCATACGCAGTCCCCTATGTTTCATCACAAGTGCCGGACGGACACGATATGGATAAGGACACCATTTTCCTTTGTCCATGCAGCATAGGCATTAACTATTTGGTTATAGATTCCGTAGAGTTCAAAAAAGTAGACATAACTACTTGGATTCTAAGATTTAGGATGTCCATCCAAAGCGCTCAATATAGAAGAGTGAAATTTCTTCTTCAAAAGCTGCTTGCTATAGCCGTGTGCATCCATATGCACCATAAAGCATAATCTTGTTCAATTGATTGGTTGAAACATGCGAATGTCATTCCCTTTCACTCTTCCGTTTAATGTGTCATAGAGATGAATGCAGTTCCGTTTAGCAGATCGTATCATCTTGCCTCTTCGTCTAGACTCCTTACAATTCCATGGAACCTTAGAGGGTGCTGCTTGGTTGCTGCATGACCTTATGCTTCATGACCAAGAGAAGGATCTAGCTACCTGCCAACTGGTCGTCTAGTTTTAATGCTCATACCAGCTACCTAAGTGAAGAAGTTGACACCTACATAGAGGGTCGACGTAGGTGACATCCGGTCAGAAAAAAAGAACAACAGTTCATAAAAAACTTATGCTCTATCGCTGAAACCATTCTGATGGGAGAAAGCGTGTATGATGATGATAATAATGTCAAAGACTCCAGTAAGTTTTTTTTAGCTGATTTGTATCTCTGTTTATGACCAATGAAAATCTAGGTTATGATTTAACTGGAACAACTAATTAACTTCTTTGTGGTGTACTTACGACCTGTTCCACCCAACACCTGAAGACTGAAAGTGTGACGGTATAGAGCTTTTGTCGATATGGTTCTTACTGGTAAATAGTATGTGACCATCCTAATGAGTATTTGCAAGTCATAGTGATCAGCACAGTAAGGCAACTTTGTAGAAGCAATACTATCAAATTATATGACATAATTTACTTCAAATAGATGAGTTTTACTTGTTTAAGTGTTAAAATCTTGGAACTTGGGGAAAAACTGTAGCACTGTGGTCTTTTTGGTTGTTTTCTTCATGACATGACATAATTGTTCTTTCCCTTAGCTAGAGAAATCATTACTAGGATGGATCTTCTTGTGAAATAAAAACTTAACTCCAAAAGAAATATATCCTCACTTTAATTGCTACTTTCCTTTACTTGTTTTATTTTTAAATCCTCAACCATTTCTTGTTAGATGATAAATCAATAACTGAACGCAACTTCAAACAGGGCTGTATCTTAGCTTGTTCCATGTTTTTCTTACCATGTCAAGGCAACACTATATGGTTATGTTTGGTATACAAGGCCGTCCCTGAGCTCATGGGGGTCCGAGGCGAACTTCCAAAATGCCCCCCCCCCCCCCCCCCCCCACCACATACATAATGTAAAAAAAAATGATAAAAAACCTAAAATAAAAGTAAATTAAAAAAAAGTTGGCACCAAGAATTGAACTAAGGACCTCTAATGTGCAAGTCTAACATAATTACCACTACACCACAACTATTTAGTATTTAATATGTCCATGGTACATACTAGTTCTATTCTAGATACAACATTTTTAATATATTTATGTTTAAATCAATTTTTTTGGAGCCCTTCTGGTCAGTGGGCTCTGGGCGATCACCCTGACTGGCCTGGGCCAGGACCGACCCTAGTATAAGTTAATAAGTAATGGAAAGCAATGGGTGAGAGCTAGGTTACATGGAAGTGGAAACACTCTGGAAAGTGGAACGAAATAGGAATAGGGTAAACATGGATTCTGGTATGTGGTACGTTATGGGTAGGCTTCTTCGGATTACAATACATTTATCAGGAACATGGAACGTCTTTAAAGAACAAATATATATTATGATATGTAATGTATATTCAAGATTCAAGGTTAATCAAATAGCACAAATATAACATCATCAAAAATTCATAACTAAAAATGTTTCATAAGTTCCAAATAATCCTAGCAATAATATGTTTCCAAAAGGTAATAAAAGTCATAGGATCTGAAACTTTTAAAGAAATGTAACTTAAAAAAAGAAAAGAAACTATTTCTTAACTTGTAAAGTATATGCCCTTGTTGGAACATGTATTTCCAATTTCCAAAGTGTTCCACGTTCCAGGACGTGTGTTCCCAGATCTGGGGACACTACCTATATAGTGAATTCAGATAACCATGGGTGAGACTTTGTCCCATCATTGCTTAACTTTTTTAGGGTAGGAGGCCGAGCATCCGAAATAGGCTAACCAACTTCTTTCCAAACTTTATGGATATGAATACTTTAATGAACTTTGTGGATGGGTAGACCCTTTGTTGTATTAATCGTGAGGCGAAGTAAAGCGATGAGTCTGTCGTCTCGCTTAAGTGCGCTTAAGCGGCTCTAAGTTAGTGTCTTACTTTTTTTTTTTGTTCCTACACGTAAAATACTCTATATACACATAAATTTCAATATTTTTTTCATACAATCCTACTAGTATAGCATGAATAACAATATAAATACTAGAATCAAAATGCAAACTACAAGCCATACAATGCATACATACTACTTATTCATCAAAATACCATCAAACATAACCACTAAGTCTCTAAAGTTCCTACTTAAAGTTTTTTAACTATCCAACTATGTAAATAACAGAGGCTTTGGTTCTGATTGTTAAAAAAAAATCGTTAAGCGAGGCGATGCGCTATTAACCGACGCCTAAGCGCGCTTAAGCGTTGATCGATTTTCTGGGACAAAAATTCATTAGGCAAGGTGCCCTAATTGTAGAACTCGCTTAAACACGCTTTCACAACATAGGATCGACCTTAACGTGGACTGCTAAGAGTACTAGTGTATTGGACTTTAGTCCCACATCCGGTAGAATAATAGAGAGAGATGACTCTTTCTCCTATATATATATTTAAATCCTCTTATCAATGAATAACAATTATTCCCTTTGTCGTATTTTGTTTCCTTTGTTGATGACTACTCACGAGTCACCTTTGTCTACTTGATGAAAACTCGCTCTGAGTTATTTGATATTTGATACAAATTTTATGTGGAAATCAAAACCCAATTTGGTTTCCTATTAAATGTTTTCGGAGTGACAATGTTCGTGAGTATTTGTCTCGTGATATCAATTCTCATCTGTCTCGACATGACATCATCTACCAAATTTCATGTCCTTACACACCACAACAAAATGGTGTGGCCGAACGCAAAAATTGCTACCTTTTGGAAACAATATGCTCTTATGTTCCATGAACATACTCCTAAGAAATTTTGGTCAGATGCAGTCTTTACAGCTTGTTATCCGATAATCACATGCTATTTTCTGTTTTTAATGGCGATACTCACTTTTCTCGGTTATATTCCAATCGTATGCCATTTTCTCTTCCTCTTAACAAGCTTGACTGTTGGCGGATAACAAGGTCTTTACAGCTTGTTATCCGATAATCACATGCTATTTTCTGTTTTTAATGGCGATACTCACTTTTTTTGGTTATATTCCAATCGTATGCCATTTTCTCTTCCTCTTAAATTTTTTGGATGCTTGTGTTACGTTTGGGATACTAGGCCTACCTTTTCAAAATTTGAACCGAAGGCAATAAAGTGTAGTTTTCTTGATATCCTAAGGATCAGAAAGGGTATCGTTATTTTTCTCCTACCTTGAAGAGGCATTTTATGTCTCGGGATGTTACCTTTGTTGAAACTAAGTTTCCTCCACTCTCATCAACTATAGATTATGTTCCCAAAGTTTATCCGGACGAGAGTTATTTGCTGTATCCAGTTCAAACTCAGCAGCCCCCTATAAGGGTGCTTTTCCCTGCCGAGCCAGTCTCGCAATCTGGCGGTCCGCAAACACCAGCTCCGCCAACACAAGCTTCACCAATGGTGCCCAACCACAGCCGATGAGTCGGTGACGTCATCATAGTCCTCCAGCTCCATCGGTTCCTCACAGCCGGATATACCGACTCGACCTCATCTTGTATGTCGTGACTATCCTTTGTATGTTGACAACTATAAAGGACTCGTGAGCCACACTTAGTCCTTGGTGGCTACTATTGATGGGGTTAAAATTCCTAATACTGCATAGGAGGGGCTTAAACATCCTGGATGGCACGCCGCCATGGAAGAAGAGATGAAAGCGCTTCGGAAGAATCGGACGTGGTACTTGGTGGATTTGCCTACTAGTAAGAAGGCGTATTCACTATTAAGGTGAAACCAGAAGACACCCTTGATTGTCTGAAAGCTCGTCTTGTGGCAAAATGGTATTCACAAACTTACGACGGAGATTATTTCGAGACCTTCTCCCCAGTTACTAGGATAACCTCTGTGCACGTGCTCTGGCCTTAGCCGTCTGCTATGACTGCCCATTACTTCAGTTGGATGTGAAGTATACATTTCTCCATGGGGATCTTGACGAAGAAGTGTATGTGATGTAATCTTCTGGGTTCGTTGCAAGGGAGGGTAAAGTATGTCATCTTCGAAAGGCCCTCTACGGTCTCAAACATTCACCCCGTGTTTGGTTTGATCGATTTACACATGTTCTTACCCAGTTTGGCATGTGTCAATCATAGAAGGATCATTCAGTATTTTACCGACGAACATCAGCTGGAAGGGTACTACTAGGTGTCTATGTTGATGACATTGTGATTACGGGAGATGACAGTTAGGGTATTGTAGGTTGAAGGTATTGCAGGTTGAAGAAGTTTATGGGTGAACAGTTTCAGATCAAAGATATGGGATTGTTGAAGTACTTCTTGGACATTGAAGTCACACAGGACAAGCATGATATTATAATGTCTTAGAGGAAGTATGTGTTGGACATCCTAACCGATGGAAGGATGATACAAGCTAAGGGAGCAACCTCGTCCACGGATCCAGGGGTAAAGTTACTCCCCGATAAGGAGATACTGATGACCAATCCGAATCAATATTGTCGAGTGGTTGGAAAACTCAACTCCTTGGTGGTCATGACTCGCCCAGACATTTCCTTTGTCGTAATTGTCGCGAGTAGATTTATGGCTTCTCCACGAGTTTCACATTGGCGGACAGTTCTCAGAATCTTGCGGTACCTAGCCCAGAATCCAGGAAAAAGAATTCGGATGGAGAATCAAGGACATACTCATCTTGAGTGTTTACAATGCGGACCGGGGTGCAATTCTTACTGATAGACGGTCTATATCTGGCTACTAAGTATTCATTGGTGGAAACTTAGTATCGTGGAAGAGCAAGAAGCAGAGTGTGGTCTCACTATCAATTTCAGAAGTAGAATATCGAACAATTGCTCATTGCACTACAGAAGTGTTATATGTGGAGCATCTTCTATAAGAGTTGGGAGAAGAAGCAAGATTGAAAGCAGCAAATGTGTGGTGTGATAATCAGTCTGCTAATCCATGTTGCTCCCAATTCCGAATTTCATGAACGGATGAAACACATTGAGATTGACATTCACTTTATCCGTGATGACTACCAGAAGGGGATGATCACATTTCACCATGTGAGAACTGGAGATCAGATAGCTGATATATTTACGAAGTCTCTTTTGGGTCTTCTTGTTCAATTTTTTTGTAACAAGTTGGACATGATTGACATATATGCTCCAGTTTGAGGGATGATGTTAAGACTTAAAGAGTATTAATGTATTGGACTTTAGTCCCACATCGGATATATGTAAACTCTCATATTAATGAATAACAATTATTTCCTCCTACATGGACAATTGGATTCACTCTTTAATGCCAAAAAATTGAATTCGCCGGCATTCTGGGTGCACACAAATAGAATAACTAGTGGATGATTGTTTTTTTTTAAAAACATTCTGCCACTTTGTCCCTACCCTAGGCAATGTGGTGTTATGTTGTAGGCATATCCCTTATCCCTTCTGTGACACTCCTCCCTGGATCTAAAGTATAACTGTTTATAGAGTGTTTCCCGTGCGACTTATTAACAACTGAAGTAGGTTCAGTAGCTAATCCTGTTCTTGTGGAGGTGTATATTGGGTGTATCACCTTAATTGTTTTTCAAGCCGTTTGGCCTTATTTGCACGTCTTTGATCTTGGATGCATAATTTGAACCAGTAGAAACAGGATTGAAAAGCAATGTTTTCTCCCATGATGTTCATAGACTTGCAAATTAATTGAACATGGATTCGATGCATACTAACTACTTTTAAGTTGTATAAATCAATATATGATGGTAATTATTGTGACATTGAAGATTATGGAATAAAACCAAGTACATTTAGATATGCTAAAGGAATTTTAAGGCAGACATTAGCTGAGTCACCCTAGTTGATATTTCAAATTGTTTCCCCTTCCTTTTCATGCTTTACTCCTGGGGAATATTTCAAATTAGTAGGCAGCAAGATCCATAAGCATTGTTTTCGTTATGTCATTTTGTCCCGTGACCTACAAGAACAATGAGACGAGCAATATGAGGTATATTGACTACTACTATGACATGCAAAAACTAATACATGATGCCTTCTTAATTGTCCTGGCACTAAAAAATATGGTGTAAAATTAACAAGGTTCACACTATCGGTATCAGACCCTTCCTATGAGTATCATGATCAATAATATCAGTGGTTTCGGATCAGAGTAACGGATTTTTTTGGTATCAGAAAACAAATAATTATTAAAATTTTAGAAAAAAATATTTTATATATTTAGTCATAATTTTAAGTATTTTCTGTGCCATTTCTTAGTAATATTGGAATTAAATGAGATAGTAGTCACCCTTGCCGATCTGTTTATTGCTATAGATAAGTTTTCTTCTTTTACAACCTTACTATGCTTTTACACTCTTGCTGATTGGCCTTTTTCGTTCAATTTTTTTTGCCGAATTGACTGAAAGGGGATCCCTGATGTCGGTATCAGTCAATATAGGTATAAGATCAGTACATGCCAAACCATATCGGTAATACGGTATTATCCATATCAGTATAGGTTGTATCAGATCGGTATCGGCCGATACTGCAAACTATAAAAATTAAGTACATATAGACTTATAGATATGTTAAAAGAATTTGAAGGTAGAATCCGAGTAAAAAAGATAAATGAAGAAAGTTTTAAAAACCTAATACCGTATAGAAGGGTAAAGGCTAGTTGATGGCTATGGTTATTGAGAAAATTGGAGCATATTTATTGGCTCATTAGATACCTAATTGACAAGTTCAATATCTTATTTTCTCAAATTCTACTTATTATATCTATAGCATGGTGATCTAACCTTAATTGCATATGTTGTAGATGTAAATACTCTAACATAGTGCATGTTAAAGACACTGCAATGCACCAGAACTTTAAGTTATAGTGAAGATTGAGAGTTATATATTTATGTTATCTAACATGCTCCCCCTAGGTAGGGTGCATTGGGAACCGGATTATCCGATTCATAACGTATATTTTTCAATTATGTTCACATCTATTTGGATCCGAATTCACATCTAGATCATTCAGATACGAACATGGATTCCCCTCCAATTTTCAAATCTGGATACCTATATAAGTATAGAACTTATTTTAATATCAATAATATCATTGAACACTTATACCACCACACAATTTATTTATGACTAAACCTATTATATTGGAAGTACATCATCAATAGTTAAACATAAGATAAGTTAATTAATATATTAAGGTGTTGCATGACTTGGGCGGTCTGCAAACCAGCCCGGGATTGGCCCGGCCAAACCTGGGTTGGGTCAGCCCAGGCTCGGTCAAAGCCCGAAACCGGTTTGACCCACTTTCTACTTGAGTCGGACAGGATTTTCAGTCCCCGGGCTCGACCCCGATCCGCTCTCCCAACCAGGTCGAGTCGGGTTTTTCCCTTTAGGCCCAGAGAATTGACCTAGCCCGGTCAGAGAACCGATCCAGGCATGGTTCCCCACCTGCGAGGTATGTCAGTAGTTTTTTATACCAAAACCCCCATATACATGTTAATGATCGTTTGGGAGGGCAATTTGGTCAAATACCTCCCAATAACCATATTACAAGAACAATATGGTCCTCATAATTTGGTCATTTGGCTGAAAATAACTAAAACTACCTCTATAACAATTATATTATAAGTGTACTGGTTGTCATTTGACCAAAAATAATTAATATAAATAGAGATTAATTCATCCAAATTAACTAAAATAAATATTACCTCTTTTCCAATACTTTCAATCAGTCTTTTGTTTTCTTTGGTAAATTAGCTACTTCTTCACTACTCAATCTAAAGACAGTGGATAATGAACAACAACCACCGCAACAACCGTAAGGTTCGCAACCTCAATCGGCTCAACCGTAGAGGATAAGGCAACCGAGGAGGAGGGCCTCGTCGTCACAGTTGGTCCAGTGTTTGAGAATACTTTAGCAGGATTTATGATAAGATACAAGCCCAATAGAACTCAAGGGTGCAACTTATGTTAAATGTATGAATTGTGGAAAACAATTCAAATGAGTACCTAACAATGGAACAAAAGTACTACATAGGCATCTAGATCGTTGTACCTAGTATCTAACCTCTTGAGTAAGATGAGAAACCAAGGACCATGGGACATGGAGGATAGAGCTCTACGAAATTTGTATCTTGACGAAGTGTATATTTTAATTTACTTAGCTATTAGTACTAGGAGTTTAGGTAGTTACAATTATTATTTTATGTATCACTTCGAAGAATTAGCTATAACAATTTTTTCTATATTTACTGTTTTACTTGTCATTTTTCAATATATGTTATTTTTGTTAGATAAGTGTTTGTTGATATGGCTTGTGTTTCGTGTTTTGGTTGACCCCTATGATTTTATGTGGTCATATATCGTAATCGAGCGGAAGTGGCGGTAGATCCTCGGGTTCAGCTACGATATATAGCTAGACAAAATCAGAGGGGTTAACCCCTAATAACAAGTACCACAAAGGAAACTTGAATAGTGGTTGCAAACCAAACGCAAAACAAAAGACATCAACAAACACCCATCTACACGAATATCACTAAGAATTTCTCAATTAAATAAACTTTGTTCATTAATCAAACAAGAATATCATATATTGGGAATTTCTCAATTAAATAAACTTTATTCATTTTTTAATGACTTGTTTTTATTTCTCTACTATTTTTATTATTTTTTTCTTCTCTACTATTTTCATTATTTTTTTCTCTACTATTTTTATTTTTATTATTATTTAAATAGTGTCCAAAGGCTTAGTATATTTTTTTGAAATAAAGCAAGTAGGCCCAGACCCAGCCGTGACCAACTCTATGCGGGTTCTGGGCTAGGCTGGGTTTAGGATTTTGGTTCACGGCCCAGATTTGTCTTCTTGAGTGGGCTGGGCCGACCCGAACTGAACTCAATCAAAACTAGGCTGATTCGGCCCGGGCCCACCCAGCAACATGATTAATACATAACTAGCATCACTTCATTTGAGAAACCACACGTCAATTTCTCCAAAACCCTATGATATATTATCTGTATTCCAATTTGCTTTATCCAATCCGTTTCATCTTATATCCTATCCAAATTTGTCTTTTATTGAATATAGTTACTTATTTTATTTATGAACAATATCTATATTGCATTCGTCGTTGGATAGCAAATACAAATATGGTAGTACCGATATTCGAACTGCATGTTCTTAGAATGCACCCCTATCCCTAAGGTCGAAGGCACATTTTGAGAAGAAAACTAGATGCACGTTGCGGTACAATTTTGTTTCCTCTAAAAAAACCTCTTAAAAGCACGGCTGTGAGATTCATGGGACTTTGAAACCATGTTAAAAGTACCCTGCCATTGCACCAAAACTCTATAGTTGTGGTTAAGGTTGACTGTTATATATTTGTATTATTGTAACAGTGAATAGAGGAAACAAAGACAACCGGCACATTATTTATGTACTTACTCTTCACACGATATTAAATGAGGAATATGAGAAAGTTGGCTTAGCATACACCATCAGTAGTCAGGGCCTACAAGAAATAAAGTTAGAGCAAGAAGAGGAAGATACATGAAAAGGGGGAAAAATTGAAGATAAAATATGGGCCGAGAAGAATATTAGAGATCGAAGGTGCTTGTGAAGTGGAAAGAACAAGGAAGATAAATGAACAGGGACGGGAATTGACTCAACAGTGGCTGAGGCTGCTGGCCTGATTAGAGATGGATTAGGTTGAATGCGTAAAATATGGATATTCCTTTGTTTATAGTCGTCGAGTAGCTCATATCTTTAGTATTAGCATTTTTGCCATGGTTGACTAACCCGAGCTTGACTTATTTAAAGTAACTAGACCGAGCCTGAATGGAGCTTGAGAAGCCATGTTTAAGATTGGCTTGGTAAGTAATTGGGTAGCTTGAGCATGGATCTTGCTTTAGCATTTTTAGGCTTATTTTTCTGGATAAAGTTTAACAGTGGAAATCATAGTCTTAACTATGTTTCTCAAATATTTAACTTTTATCTTAACTATTCTTATTTCATGATTGTTTATAACTTAAACAAGAATTCAATGAAGATCAGATGAGTCAAGCTTAGCTTGAGTTGCTACTCCATGCTGCAATAATGAGCTTGAAATGAAGCTGGAGACTCAATAACTTAGATGAATGAGCTTCAACAAGTCTGGTTGAACTTTTCATGTCTGTTTAAATGTAAAGACCTAGGTGCATATTTTCTTGATTTATGTACTAAAGGATAATGACCATACAACTTCTCTTATGTTGGAATTATACACGATAAGTAGTTTTGGCTCTATGAATTCCTATATATTGCAAAATACTTCTTTGTTTGCATCCTCAAAAGCATATGTTACTGAGTTTAATATTCTTGAATTATGGAAACTTGTACTATTACAGCGATCATGGTTGAAATGCAGAAACTTTCTTAGTGGGGGTTTCCATGTCATATTTGTATGTGGACTTTTAAGATCTTTGTCTAAGGTCATCCACCTTTCAGCGTCTTGTTCAGGCAAAGATTTATATGTAGGTTATCTGGGTGCACCCAGAATATCTGACTGAATATGAAACATACTCTAGTTCTTTGAACTTTTAAATTCCTCAGAATATATAGAAATATTCAAGTGAGCCGATGTTTAGGTAATCTGTGTAACCCCTGTATTAACTATGTCAGGGAGCTTATTATGGCACCAAATAGCCCACATACTTTATATCTTACCTTTTCCCTCCGTGGTGTGATACTCCCATGTGGAAACCCTAATACCAGTATCCCTGATACATACCCACACTCACTGAATGCATTGTTTTTCAAAAAAAGGCTACTTCTCTGTCATTATGGATGATAAGTCATCATCTAAGCGACCGCTATAATCAACTGGGTAGAACCACCCCCCCACCCCCCACCCCCCACCCCCCTCTAACTTCTGTAGGTTTCCCCGTAATAGGAAGATCTGCGGGAACTCTTACCCATATCTTACCATTTCTTCGGGTGGTAAGATAGGAAGGTCTGCAAGAACTCTTACCCATATCTTACCCCAACCCACCCCACCCCACCCCATCCCCCACAAACCCCCCAACACACCATATCCACCAAACTAAGTGTCTGCTGATTTTTCCCCCTCCATTCAATTATATTTGACATGTCATCTTTCATCCCCATTTCGACATCGTTGAATGATAACTACATAATCCATGCTCACCTAGTCTCTTGATCTCCTTATCTTATTGAGATGCAGGGTGCCAAAAACAAAGAAAATAGCGTATTTTATCCCTTCAGACAGCTCTTTATACTATTGGTGGGCTGTTGTTATTAGCTATTGTTTGAATTTTCCTTATGAATTTGGTGAAGTGGATTCTGCTTTGGAGCTTCTAGCTGAAAAGGGGAAAAGTCCCTTAGCGTTCCATATAGGTGTGTTTTTCCTTCGCATTTCCTTTATTCCTTTACCTTCTGGTTAATATTTGTGCTGTTGGTGAGTTCATCTAAGTAATAGCCTTTTTGACGGGTCAGGTAGTATAATAAATTTGCAAGGTATCATTAATCGGAAATATAACATGATGTAAATGTTCTGTAGGGTTTAGATGGATGTCATGCCAGTTCTCTTTATATATACAGTACTTGCCCATGCGAGAATCTTCCGTATGCATTCGCACAAATGCTGGAATGTATTTATAGGGTGGACAACGGGGGGTGATGTAGAGAGTAGGCGGATTGCAGGCCTTTTGTGCTGGTGCTGAACACATGTTGGTGCTGCTGTGCAAGGTCTGGCGCACGCCCTGGTGCCTGTGCTTCTGCCGGCTTCTGCATCTGAAGCCATAGCATGCTGCCTGTACCCTGCAGAAAAGTTAAATCTTTAGTATAGGGACGAAAAGTCCAAAATGCTCACATGGCCGTTAACTTTAACAAAGGTTATTGACGGTAGTCAAGTGCACAAACATAGAAGTCCATGGAATCAGATTGCATCTAAAAATAGTACATGATTTTAAGTTGCAAATGTACGATAGTTTAAGGTATTAAGTTGCAAATTGGCATAATGATTAGGACTGCAATGGGCCTCTACTCTTGCTTCTGTGCCTTTGAGTACTTGCATACCTGGAGCACTTAATCGACTTTGTCTGCTGCTGAATAGTATTATCTTATGAAAATAGTACACTGCTCCTTGTCTTCAGCATATTACCGCTGGTATGTAGTCTTAAACATTTGTAAGAAAAATATGACTCGTGCAAAGTTGTGTACAAGAGAATGATAAGCAACTGCCAAGAATTACTAAAGATTGTCCCACAGATCATTTGCTTCCGGTGTACCTTAGTTGATAACTTTGTATTTTCTTCTCGATTTGGACTTGTGAAATGTTTATAACTGTCAAGTGGACTTCTAAAATATTTTTTACCGACAAACATTTTCAGTGTGTGAATGCAATACAGTTGGATAGTTCATTCATGCTTCTTTGGCCTTGTTGAAACCTCCCACGCAACTCTTAACAAATCATCCATTTTTCTTCAACTGAATAGAAAACCTTGCGTGCAAGAAAAAGGTTCTAAACTATTTGTGGTGACAGGCAACGGAGAAATCCTCCCCACGGTTCAGTCCCTTAAGATCAAAAAAATCCTCTCTCCAAAACTCTTCCCACCAGTAAGTTAATCTTAACTATTTGATACATGCAATTCTTCATAAATTCACTTTTCTTATTTGTTGTTTTCCAGGATGTTCTGAGAAAATTTTGAAGTTCCTCCATTTGGAATCAGTATACAGTATATTTCTAAACGAAGGTAAAGAGTCTCTTTAAAGGCCATCAGTTAGATTCCGGCAAGATGTCTGTTCAGATTGAGGACAATGAGGTAGATATTGTTATTGGGGCACTCAGGCCTAATCTTACATCTTTCTTGGAGGCATGGCGAGCATTCTTCTCGCGTTTCCACCTTATAATTGTCAAAGACGCTGACATGCAAGAGGACCTTCACATTCCCCAAGGCTTTGACCATCAAGTCTATACCAAATCTGATATGGAGCGCCTTACAGGAACTACGTCCATTAACTTCTCCGGCCACTCATGCCGCTACTTTGGGTACCTGGTCTCATCGAAGAAATACATCATTGCAATAGATGATGACTGCCTTCCTGCCCGTGACACTAACAACAATCTTGTTGATCCTGTGGCGCAACACATTACCAACCTTAAGACGCCAGCCACGCCTTTCTTTTTCAACACTCTCTACGATCCGTACCGCAAGGGCACAGATTTTGTCCGTGGCTACCCTTTCAGCCTTCGCAATGGAGTTGAGTGTGTGTTATCTTGTGGACTTTGGCTTAACATTGCAGATTATGATGCCCCTACCCAGGCTTTGAAGCCATGTGAGCGGAATGCTCGATATGTTGATGCAGTGATAACCGTGCCACTGAATACAATGATGCCAGCAAATGGCATTAATGTTGGATTCAATAGAGAGATCTTAGGCCCTGCAGTTATTCCCGGCCTGAGGTTGGTTGGGGAAGGTAAGCATAGGTGGGAGACAATGGAGGACATTTGGTCGGGAATGTGTGCGAAGGTTGTGTGCGATCACTTGAAGCTGGGTGTGAAGAGTGGGCTGCCATATGTATGGAGAAGTGGAGCAGATAGTGCGCTGGAGAGCTTGAAGAAGGAATGGGTAGGAGTCAAGCTAATGGAGAACATTGTGCCCTTCTTCCAGTCTGTGAGGTTGCCAAGGACAGCGGTCACCGCTGAGGATTGCGTGGTTGAGATGGCTGGAATGGTGAGGGAGCAGCTAGGTGCTGTGGATCCAGTCTTTCAGAATGCTGCGGATGCTATGGTGGAGTGGGTCAGGCTTTGGAAAGCTGTTGGGTCGCAAGGAGCTTGAGGTTACTCTCCCTTGTTCTATGGGGTAGAGGGAAAGAAGTTCTTACTATAACTGCAGGTTACTGTTCAAATAATGGAAAACTTTTACATGGTATTGTTTAAAGTTTGCAGGATTATTGAGGACACGTTCCCAGGATTTTGGTTTGCCAGTTATTCCAATTAGTGCCTGTAATGACATTTGATACCTTGGTTTTCATTTACAATTAAATTTGAAATTGTTGTCATTGCTCTATTAATTCTAACTAATAGTTGGGTTAAGGCAAGTAGTCATGAGGTTGCTTGAGGCCGTCATGGATGCATTTTGCTATTTAGGGTGTAGTTGTCAACGGCAAGGTGCTTGATAATGCAGAGGATGAAGGCCTCATTCTTCTTTCCTTAGCTTGTTCAATATATTCTGCAATTACTTAGCTTGTTCAATTAATATATTATGGAACAACAGTCGGTTTTTTAAGAAAGAGATTGAAATCATTGTATTTAGTCGAATGAATGGAGAAGAGAATATTAAATAAATGCGTGATTTGGAAATGGGAAAGTTTTTCTCTATTTATAGTATTTTCGTATACCGAATTCAGGCAGAGTTCGGATGCAGAAATCTCGCATTCAAATGTTGGATGCAAATTTGGAGGAAATTCAAAACAATTATGAAAACTAATTCGACCAAAATTGGGCCGAACTCGGCCGAGTTCTGTCCGAGTTCTGCCAGGGTCAGAACAGTATACTTGGCCAAATTTGCATGGGTTTTGGGCTTAATAGAATTTGAACTTAGAAATATGGATAGGTAGGCTATATATGTTTGTAGACTGAGAAAACCTAAGCCAGTACCGATCCTGATCAACCTTATATATTTTTCCTAGATTCAATAAAAATAAAATTACAGAAAAAAAAAAAGAAAAAGACTTGATCTTGATTCTGGTGCTTTGGGTTCTTGATGACGACGCAATGTTTGTTCTTTATAGCAGTAAAACACAGATTTAGGATGCAGACATTCTTCTGTCTTGAAACTTGTAAACTCCTAGTAGTATATGTATTTTGCGTATCGACCAAAGTTGATGTTGATTATCAAAATCAGGTGTGATCATTAACCAATGAGCCAACAATCTCCCCCATTTTGATAATTGACAAACTTTGAGTCTACCAAAATATAACAAATAATATGTAACGTTGAAATTTATACATGACTTGTTCTGAATCGAGAAAATTTTGGTATATGATCTTTCTCGCCCTTCGTGATGTACTCAAAATACGACTCCCCCGTAATTTATGAATCCACAACAACAAAGAAAAGCAGAGTAATACGAAATATGATAAGAGCTAACATATCAAGTATATAAATGAGAACATCAGGAGTATCAGATATAAAACATGAGCAGTAGATGAAAATAAACTAACATAGCAAATAAAAATAACTACAACCGAAGTCCAAAGTGCATAAATTTGTGCTATAAAATAAGATAGTCCATAATGGAAAAAAAATGTCGCTATATAATCATCAACCGCCAGATATGTCCACAAAAACTACTAATCCAAAACATCATCACTAGGAGGCAGTGGATCAAAGTAGGTTATCGTCGGATCAAAATAAAGCATATGACGGAGCATCACCAAGTCGAGGTCCATCGAAATCAGGATGACGGATGATAGTCGTCGGGACAGTAGGATGGTGTACCATCATCTACTGAATATCATCCATCACATTTCTCAAGACCTGGGCCTGATAGGCCTGATGCTACTGTCCTAGAGAGCGACAAAAGCATCGAACCTCTGATAGAGCTCATCAATGGTATGGCCTGGCGTTGCTGGGGCTGGAGCATCTGCTGGGGCTGCAGCTGGAGTAGGTGGAGATGGAGCACCACCAGGAGGGTGCAGGAACTTCCTAGACCTAAAGAGCTCTGAAGGCATTCCAGAGGTAGGACAACTCTAAATTGATGTCAAATTTTTGGAAGATGACCGCCAGATGCATAGGATAAAGGAGGTTGCGGCCTGCCCTCCGATAACTAGTTATAAATGATATCATAGTTTTAGGAAAAGAAAATGTAACCCCAAAATGTATATGATATATAGCAGATAACTCTAAGAGCATGATCTTATCAATGGATCATGTCATAGGTAGCACAGATGAATAGATAATACGATGAAGTTCATAGAATTATTGGTTGAGGTGACGTACGTACAACCGTGATCGTAGAACCAAACTCGGATGACACAACATGACCTTGAAGGACTCAAGAGTCATGTTGGAAGGAAATTGAACCTTTGTAATATCGAAGAGGGCGTCACCATTGTCAGGCATAAGGAAATATTTGCTCAGGTCTTCAAAGTTAAATTCAAATTCCTTGTCGCTGACATAGGAATGAATATTGTCGTATGCTTCTTACATGTTGCAATAAAACATGCAGACAACATTGTCATAGATGGAGTTGGAAGTCTCTAAAAATTTATCGACTTCCTATGTTTTCAAAAGTAGCAGCATATTCCGATAGAACGGTAAAGTTTATCATTTTTCCCGGGCAAATCTTCTGATACCAAAATTGAGAAAACCAAGCGGTTTATCTCTCGGAAGAGACAAAGAGGGTCGGATCATAGTCCTCATCGTCATTGGGACGAGCAGGACTGAACACATTGACCGGTTCATACTCCGATGTGGAAGATAAAGCAATGTCTCTAGCTTTCTTCCTCTTAGGAATTCTAGAAGCCATTACAAAAAATAAATAAACAAATGGTTGAAATATACCTCAATGGAGATCAAAAATCGATAGAGAACGCCTTCCTAGAGCCTTTAGATCCAAGAAAATAGGTTTTGGAGGCTTGGAGAGGGGTTTCTAAAACCAAGGGTTAGAGTTTTAGGGTTTAGAGGCGGCTGCTCGGAAGGAAGAAGAAGATGGAATAGGGAAAGGGGGGCTGCTCGTTTGTTGTTATTTATGAAAAGCTCCCCACAGAGTTCGGCCCAAACTTGGTCAGAACTCGGTCCGAGTTTGGTCTGAGTTCGGGCACTTGGATTTTAGGTCATTTATGAGTAATGAATTATAAAAATAACTCATAGACTTTTAACTCTTTGATTTAAATAATATTCATCACCTTGGGTTAGCTGTAGGGGCCGGATCCCAGCTAGCGGTAGTCCGAAAACACTTGGCACCGTGTTACTTAGGCTTTTACGCATTGTTGACTGAAGGACCCTTTCGGCTTGTACCCAAAGTATGAAGTTTTAAGTATTTTTATTAATCATGACAATATTATGACTCTGAAAATTCATGTATGCCTAACTCTCGACGCAGATAATTAAACTAATCTTCAGCTAGTAGTTTTATGAATATGTCTGCCAGTTGATGATCTGTGTCAATAAATTCTAAGTAGATATTTTCGTGTTGTTGGTGATCACGCAAAAAGTGGTGACGTATTTATATATGTTTAGTGCATAAATCATATACTGGATTCTTAATCAAGTTAATAGTGCTAGTGTTATCACAATAAATAGGACTCTTAGTATATTACAGATTATAGTCTTCTAGGGTTTACTTCATCCATAAAATCTAAGCACAACAACGTCCTGCGGCGATGTACTCAACATCAGTTGTTGATAAAGCTATAGAGTTTTATTTCTTGCTAAATCAAGAGACTAAAGTTTTTCCTAGGAAATGATACGTACCGAGGGTACTTTTATGGTCTACTTGGCATCCAGCAAAATATGCATCAAAGTAATCGATCAGGTCAAACGATGTGGTTTTGGGATACCATAAGCCGACTATAGAAGTTCCTTTAAGGTATCGAAAGATACGCTTAACGGCGCATAGGTATGATTTCTTACGATTAGCTTGATATCGTGCATAAATGCAAACGCTAAATATTATATCAAAGTAACTAGCAGTTAAATAAAGTAAACTACCAATCATACCTCGATACTTTTGCTAGTCGATTGATTTGCCACTTTCATCAATATCAAGTCGTATTGATGTAGCCATTGGTGTGCTGATAGTTTTTACGTTGTCGAAGTCATACTTCTTTAGTAAATCCTTCGTGCACTTGGCTTGATTGATGAAGGTTCCCTATAAGTGTTGTTTGATCTGGAGTCCTAGGAAGTAGTTGAGCTCTCCCATCATATTCATTTCAAACTCACTCTGTATAAACTTAGCAAAATCTTGACAAAGTTTTTCGTTAGTAGTACCGAAATTAATGTCATCAACGTAAATTTGCACAAGTAAAATACTGTCAACTGAAGATTTGGTAAACAGGGTTGTATTAACTCTTCCTTTTGAAAAATTATTTTCAAGTAAGAAAGCACTTAGGAATTCATACCAAGCATGCGGTGCTTATTTGAGTCCGTAAAGCACTTTTCTAAGCTTGAAAACGTGATCAGGTTTTTGAAAATCTTCAAATCTAGGGGGTTGCTTCACAAAAACCTCTTTCTTTAAAAAACTATTCAAAAATACACTTTTCACATCCATTTGAAAAAGTGTAAAATTGTGAAATATGCAAATACACAAAACATGCGAATAGACTATACTCTAGCAACATGAACATATGTCTCGTCATAATCAATATATTCTTCTTTATTATAACCTTGCGCCACTAGATGTGTTTTATTGCGTAGAATATGTCCATCCTCACTCAGTTTATTTTGGAACATCCATTTGGTACCAATTATTGATTGACCAAGAGGTTTAGGAACAAGTTTTCAAACTTGGTTTCTCTCAAATTAGTTAAGTTCTTCTTGTATGGCATCAATCCAAAACTCATCAGAAAAAGTATCTTTTACTGACTTAGATTCTAATTGAGAAATGAAAGATACATTTGTTGCAATATCTCTAGTAGAAAAATGTGTACCTGCTCCTTTAGATACATCATCTGTTACAAGTTTCTCTGGATGGTCTTGCATGAATTTCATCTTTTTAGGTAGACTCTCCAAATAGCTTTTATTGGTAACAGTATCTTCAGGTGCCTTGGATTTGCTTTGTACACCTTCTTCATCACTGTCGCTAGATCTCTGAAGCATTGATGGATTTAAAAGATGACATAGTTACCTTGTTCTTTTCACAGTCTGAACATATCATAGCTCTCTTGAAGGTAATTTTTGAGAGTCCTTTTACCAGTTTTTAGTGTATATCCTTGAGATGGTGTCCATGTTTGCATGTCCTAGTCTCATGTCCCATAGCCAGCTTTCATCCTGATTGGCTATTATGCACTTACCTGTACTGTTAGTACGTTCTAGAAAGAAAACATAAATATTATCTTCCATGATCCCTTCATATACAGGATTCTTCCAGTAGGCATCTCATAAATAGAATATTTGTATTTCACACAATTGATGCCATAACCATTATCTGCTAAATGACTTATGCTCAATAGGTTATGTTTCAATTTTGTGACTAGACAAACGTCTTTTATTTATGGGTAGAGAGACATACAATCAGTACCTATTCCTATAATATTACCTCGAAGATTATTGCCAAAGGAAACATATTCTTATCTTTTCATCGATAGCGTAGCGAATAAAGATGCATCACATGTCATATGCCACGAACATTCACTATCGAATATCCACTTACTTTTAGCATAAGAGGGTTGAGGGTCTACCTACAAGACGAGTAGATGAATCCTTTGGTACCCATTTCTTCAAGGGTCCATTATGATTAGTCTTAGAATCCAAGTAAGTATATTTGTGTCAACTAGCTTTCTAGCTCTATAATACTGTGATATGTGCCCGTGTGTACTACAGTATGTGCATGTGATTTTTGAAATTGTGCTCTTCGTTTCTGTGTTGACATATTTTTTGTTTGTCTTCCTTGGAAACTTGTATGTGAAAGCATATTCGTGAGGAACGTGTTGCTTTTGTGCTTTCTTTGATTTAGTCCTTTATGATATATGCTTGGTATTAGGACTAGCCTTAGGCCGTGTAACATGGATGACCTGTTTGCCTAACTTGATCTCTAACTTTTTAGAGATAGCATAAGACTCGTCGAATTTAGCAGTCATATCCATGAGTCTTTACTCAGTGACTAAGTGTCTCTTCTTCTCTTTGTCATAAAGTTCTTGCACTTTGACATAGTCTCCTTCTTTCTTCTCTATGGTGAGGATAGCTTCATGATAGTCCAATTTAATTTTGGCTCTCTTCAGTTGTAGCCTCCCTTCCCGAAATTTTTTTAAATATTTTTATTTTTATTTATTTAATTAAAATGGTGAATTATGATTTTATAAATAATTATTTAGTTAATTATTACGGTAGATAATTTTAGCCATGGTTGAGTTTTGGAGTACAAGGTGACTAGGAATTATGGCACGGGTAGTGCAATGGCATGCTTTGACTATTGTATTAGCCCTGGTAGAGAAGGCCGAGCCATAGTGATGTCCTAACTAGGAAAACCAGACCAAGTTACGACGTAACCCTTATCGAAGATTATTTATTTATTAATTATAATATTTAGTTTTAGGGAACCCGGTTGTACCAAACTAGTGCAAATTGGACCCAAACCAAGCCCAGGCCTATGTAGACATACTTTTAGGTATGTACAAATATTTCCTAGCTTTTTGGGTAGACTTAACGATATTTCCTAAATATTTGGTTATTTATACAAAATGGGTATTATTATTATTATTGTTATTGTTATTATTTAAATAGAGTTTTAGAATATTGGTACAATTTTCTGAGGCCAGATATGTCCACCAAGACTCTTTGGATTATCTATGGATTATTGGTATTATAGAGTTTATTTAGTAGGTTTATTGGTATATGTATTTATATAAATATTATATATATGTGGAAGTGAATGTATGTATATATAAATATTAAATACGTGTATAAGTGTTTGTATATATAGACAAATATATATTATATATGTGTACGTGTATATAAATACTGATATATATATGTGTGGATTTATAGATAAATATACAGGTGTATGAGTGTGAATATATATATAAATATATTATTTAGGTGTGAATATATATATATATATATATATATATATATATATATATATATATATATATATATATATATATATATATATATATATATATATATATATATATATATATATATATATATATATATATATATATTAAAATATATATATATATATATATAAATATATATATATATATATATATATATATATATATATATATATATATATATATATATATATATATATATATATATATATATATATATATTGTATATGTATATATGTGTATTTATACATAAATATATATTATACATATATGTATATGTGTATACGTGAATATATAGATATATATAAGGTTTGCGTGTATATACATAGGAAATATATCTAGTTAAATTGCATTAATGGAATTATATATATATATATATATATATATATATATATATAATATATATATATATATATATATATATATATATATATATATATGTCATCATATAAGTGTATATATTATTTAAATGTAAAATATATATATATATATATATATATATATATATATATATATATATATATATATATATATATATATATATATTATACAAGAATATGTGTGTATATATATACATGTATAATGGTATATAGATATTTATATATATATGGATATATATACATAGGATATAGAGAAAGAATAAGAATAAATAGCAAGTAGCAGCCCAGACCGGCCCATGAGCCAGGGCCCAGCCCTGCATGGCACCCCAGCCCAGGGGGTCTGAACCAATCCCCTCGGCCTAAGCCCGACTTTAGTTTCTTTTAAGCAGCGGGTTAGATATCGTATATATCTAGGTATCGAGAGCCAAGAGTTGCTGGACGAAAACCTAGCCTAATCATCGCGCTGTGACACCCCCAACCACCTCGACCTCACCCATATGTCTCGACGATCTCCCTGGACGTTCGTGCCGCCACGCGGGGCCTCCCGTCGGCCGGAAACACGCGGACAGCACGGCCGCGCGCGACAGAGAACAGCGCCACGCACATCGGGCAGCAACAGCAGCGACGAGGCCACTTCATGTGGTGTTTTCTCCGCGCACGGTCGACGGTTCTTCGAACCGTTTGTTCAGGTATGGACTCAATATATCGCTCTTGATTCCCCTTTAGGTAGATTAAATTATTCAGCGATAGGTTGCCCGAGAAATCGATTAGAAGATCGACGAAAACCTATGAAAACAGAACACTATTTTTAGTCCAGCCATCCATGTTCGACGATCGATTATGATCGATCCAGCGACTTATTAGAAAATCTATTTGAAGAAACTTTTAGACAACATATAGGTCTTCATCACCCTTTTTGTGGATTCGAAAATTATCGACTATGCGTCGAGAAATCGAATTCCAAAGTTTTCCAAAAACCTGTTTTAAAAACATTGAAATTGTTCCACACGACGTGCATCACGCCAATCCGGACGACGTGGTCGCGAACCGAAAGCACCAAAAGCTGCATAACAGTTTCGTGGTCGTGTGGGCTTTGACGGAATTCGAATTAGTCGCGTGTGCGCGACGAATTTGATGCGTATCCGTTGAAATTTACCGTATCGTGTACTTTGCAAATTCTCCAATTACTTTGTGCACGCTCGTTAGATCGAGACGAAACTTGTGCCAATAGAACCGTATCATTTTTCTGGTCCTGCATGCCAAGTTTGGTCCAAATCTGAGACAGTCGAATCGTACGTCGTTTTGCGGGCCCTACGGTCCCACTCAACGGACGATTTTGTGCACGGCCCGCCGGAATCCAAATTTGGACATACGGTTGGATTTGTATCGGAAAACTGGATCGATAGACATGTAGTTTGACGACTTTAGAGACCGTTGACTTTGGCACGCTTTTCGGTGCAAAGCGGGTCCAACGACGGACATCGTTTTCGTCCGAAATTACCGTTTTGTCTCTGTGTCCAGAATTAGACTTAAGGACAGGCAATCCTAGCTAATTTGACTCTTCTGGACACGTTGGTGATATTTGTTTTATCATCCGACAATGTTTGTAGATATTTTCTCTATGTGTCACCATTAGTTATTTATTCTTATTTATTTTACTTGTCCGTAATTCGGAATTAGTACAACCTCATAGTTTAAAACTTAGAGACTAGAGTTGATTACCTTTGACCAAGGTTGACTATATTAACCAAAAGTCAACTATAGGTCAACCATTGGCTTAGTTTGACTCGGATTGAACTAGAACTTGACTAGTTGACTTAGTTTGACTCTAATTTGACTTTAGTTGACCTAGTGGGACTTGTTGATTGGACTTTGACCTAGAAGGACCTAGAACTATCTAGAATGCACTGTAGATTACTTTATTTCATGTTAGACTCTTTTGTGACTTGTGATTGCTCTAAATAGGACACTGTGACTCCAGTTGGACATCTACATTTATCAGCGGCTTGGATTACCAGGCGAGTACATTCTCTGATCTTTTCATGCTTCTTTGGATATGTACTCTTGTTATAGACTAGTATACTTGATGCTGACACGACGTTCACACGGATCAGTACCCTCTGGATTTTTCACGCGATGTTATCCCCTCGGATACATCGAGTATGTCATGTTTCATGTACTTATCATATTCATCATGTACTCCATATATTCACATTTATCCATGTGCACTCATGTGTTATCATGTACACTCTGCCTATGAGCCATGTACATAGTTGTATCCATGT